>JAEIFV010001711.1:0-23196 GCA_018904265.1 Lordiphosa collinella | reverse complement strand
TAGCAGCCTTACGCACACACTGCCATAATATTTCAAAAGGAAAATACTACCAATCAATAGACATTATAAAAACAGGATGCAAAACTGGAAATCTTTCCGATACGGATTCTGTATCATATTGAAAATTTGGGAGAAAGTTGACTTCGGGGTATGGTTTAGTAGAGCTACCTCACCAAAATTCTTGAAAAATATCCTCGATGGACCGCAGAATTTACAAGAACTATGACGTCTTCAGATCGCGGGGACTCCCGCGGTTCAATGGTAAAAATTGTTTGAAAGTTGCATTTTTTTTGTATAAAAACAGATGGTTTTTTGCCTTAACTGTCATTTATAAATTGAAAAATTGTTTCTGGTAAGCAAAATATTCCGTTGTGAACTCTGGACCACCAATCACATCGACGAAAATGAGCGGCCCAAGTTGCGTAAATACGCCAATGCAGTTTATCATTGCCAAGCGGATGAGAGATAATGAATTGTGAAAGATCACGACTGCATGGTAAAGCAAAACGTGTCCGGTTTAAAGTGCACGGCAAAGAATGGACGTTTCCGGTGTAGGGAAGATAGTGACCGTCCAAAGGAGCTCATAAGAGTGAAGCAAAAATAAAGTGCGAGTTTGCCTGTTAAATTTTTTTAAAATCGCGCGATTTTTACAATTTCTTGCGGCACTACTTTGAACAGTACACAAACAGAATAGAACGCTTTTCGTATATGATATTGTGATCACATGAAACCATTTAGATTATATATCTTTTGAAATTTATAGCGTTAATGGCCATACTACCAATAATATTTAAGAATTTTCACCTAACTTTAATTCGATCCCGAAAGTGTTGATAGTCAAAGTGACCAGATGACCTAGTGTGGGCAAACTTAATTGAAGGATACACATAAATTTTAAAAATTGTTTAGGACATACTATTAGTAGTATGGCCATTAAGGTTTACTTCATAAATGTTAAAAGACCTTATAATCTAAATGGTTCCATGTCTATTGATCACAATGATTGATTCATAGCTAGAAACGTTGAAACGTTGCCAGTGGGTTTAAAAAGAGGGGGCATGAAATAACGCCAGGTGATGTATCGCCCCCGGCGTTATTTTTATTCCTAATAGTGAAATAAAAAGCCCGCGGGTGTTATTTCACTTTCACTCCCCTTCGGTGAACGCAAGTGCGCATTTCATAAGTAAACGAAGAAAAAGTCGGTAAATAGCACATCTATACAAAAATTAAATAATTAAATATAAAAAAAAAAAAAAACTGTTTTTTATACAAAAAAATGCTACCTTCCAAAAATTATCATCCTATAACAGTGGGGTCGCCCCCGTGCGATCTGAAGACGTCATATTTTTGTAAATTCGCCATCAAAAATTTTTTTTAAAAATTTTTGGGGGGGGGTTACTACAAAAAAAAAACCTTGGGTCTGGTGAGTTTTTTATACACTTTTAATAATATTAATTAAACCCTATCACCTCATTATTTTTTTATTATATAAATATTTATTTATAAAATGATATAATAGTTTAATTGGCTCCATTATGGCATTCTTGCATCCATTGAACAGCTGACTGGGATTTGTTGACATTGGGCGCATTCAGCAGACAAATCCGATTCACGATTACTGATTTACGATTTGCGATTGCTGATGATTCTCTGCTGAATGGCATTAATTGATATTCTGTGGCTTTTGAACTTTTCATTAAAAAACATCCCTTATACAAATAGACTATAATATTTACGGACAATAAAAAGACAATTTTATGTGAATCATAGCACAAAGGTAGACTGATCCAGCAATCGGTTACCAAACTTACTTTTTGTTGGATTGCTTTTCAACAATCATGATTGTCAAATTTACCAATCGCAATCGGCAATCACTTCATTCAGCAGGTAAAATTGGCAATCGTAAATCATAAATCGTAAATCGGATTTATCTGCTGAATGCGCCCATTGTGAAAAGATAAGTTGCTGCAAGTAAAATGGATTTTGTTGATGGTATTTTATTAATAGCTTTGGAGAAAGACGAAGCAATGTTATTGCAATTGATGGACTTGGCAGGATCATCACGAGCTGGCAATCAGCAAATTAATATGCTTACAATTGAGCAATTTGTAAGAAGCTAAACATTTTTTACACTTCTTAGCAATTAATTAATATCGCTGTGCAAGTCGAAAAAAGACAAATTTACCACTAGCCCTTCATACGATTTTTTTTAAACTTCTTTATTTATGAATAAAATGGTAATTGCAGGTGTATTAAACGGACCAGATATACGATAGCTGATGAAAAACGATGAATTTGGCAACCTACTAAATGCAAAAGGAAAAAATTGCCTTGGATTCCGTAAAGACAGTCATTAACAATTGCTTAGGAGTGCAACGGTTTAAAAATTGGCAGGCTTATGTTAACAATATGATAGCATCTTTTGAAAATACATTTTCTTCATCATCTTCAAGACACATTTTGGACAGCAAGTTCCTACAGAGTCAGATGAACACGGAGAATGATTTCATCAAATTTCAGTTCACCAGATTTCATTTTGGGCGGCAACAATTCAACATTTTTATGGAAAAAAATCGTGATTTTTATTAAATATTCTTAAAGAGCATATATTAGGAATATTACATTCACTAAGCGTTTTGATATTAGTGCAGCCCAGGATTTTGAGCAGGTCTTCAAAGTCAAGTGTTCGGTCAGCTGCTTCTTGTGTTAAAAAAAACAAGAAACGGTTACTCAGCTTTAAGCTTGTGCCAATATATCACCTGTGAGTAACAATTGAATATAAAATATGGAAATTAAAAGTAAAGGTATGTAGAATGTGAATACTGAAACAAATTGTGTGTTGTTCTTGTTAAATACTTTTTCTGTTTACCGGTTTGTTATGTCCTTATATAGAAAAAATAGGGGAAAGCTAACTTCGGCTCGGCCGAAGTTTTGTATACCCTTGCAGCTTCCATTGAAAACTAAAAAGTTTTTCTTACTAAGACTACTTTTTTGACCTTATTTTTCTATGGGATCTATACTATATAGAAGTCTGATTTCGACCAAACTTGGAAATTATGGATAAGCATAATACACTGTTAATTACGAAATTTAGAGGCGATCCCATTTAAAACAAAAAAGTTTTTCTCACTAGAACTTCTTTTTCGACCGAACATTCATACTGCAGCTATATGCTATAGTCATCCGATTTTGATTAAACTTTGTAGAAATGTGTTAAGGTATATATATTAAGAATATGCCATTAAGAAGTACGTTTTCATTATAAAAACAAAAAAGTTTTCCTCACTCGAACTAGTTTTTCGACCGATTGTTCCTATGGGAGCAATAGTCATCAGATTTCGACCAAACTTTGTAGAAATGTGTAAAAAGTATATAAATTAAGTGTATGCCAATGATAAGGACGTTTTCATTACAAACAAAAAAGTTTTCTCACTAGAACTAGTTTTTTCGACCGAACGTTCCTATGGCAGCTATGCTATAGTCATCCGATTTCAACCAAACTTAATGAAATCATAGGAAAGGGTAGTAAACTAAGAAATACGCACTTTGGAGGCATTTCCATTAAAAACAAAAATTTTTTCTCACTAGGAACGATCGGTCGATAAACTAGTCTTAGTGGGAAAAACATTTTCGTTTTTAATGGAAACGCGTCCAAAATACGTTTTTCTTTGTTTACTATCCTTTCCCATGATTTCACTAAGTTTGGTCGAAATCGGATGACTTTAGCATATAGCTGCCATAGGAACGATCGGTCGAAAAACTAGTCTTAGTGAGAAAAACTTTTTTGTTTTTAATGGAAACGACTCTAAAGTACGTATTCCTTATTTTACTATCCTTTCTCGTGATTTCACTAAGTTTGGTCGAAATCAGATGACTATAGCATATAGCTGCCATAGAAACGATCGGTCGAAAAACTGGTTCTAGTGAGAAAAACTTTTTTGTTTATAATGAAAACGTACTTTTATTGGCATATTCTTAATTTATATACTTTAACACATTTCTACAAAGCTTTATAAAAAATCTGATGACTATAGCATATAGCTGCAGAATGAATGATCTGTCGAAAAAGAAGTTCTAGTGAGAAAAACTTTTAGTTTTAAATGGCATCGCCTCTAAATTTCGTTATTAACATTGTATAGAGCTTTTCCATGATTTCACCAAGTTTGGTCGAAATCAGACATCTATATAGTAAGGTCCGAAAGTAGTCTTAGCTTGAAAACTTTTTTTTCAATGGAAGCTGCAAGGGTACACAAAACTTCGGCCGAGCCGAAGTTAACTTTCCCCTATTTTTTATAGCCTGTTCCCATAGAAAATGGGAAAAGGGGGATCATGAAGTTGTGCAAATTTATGTAACAGATAGAAGGAATCATTTGCGACCCTATAAAGTATATATATTCTTGATCAGCATCAACAGCCGAGTCGATTTAGCCCTGTCCGTCTGTCCGTCCGTCTGTCCGTCTGTCCGTCCGTCTGTCCGTCTGTCCGTATGAACGCGTGTTTCTCAGAGACTATAAGAGCTAGAGCCACAAATTTTTGAATGTAAGTAGGTGTATACGCGATTCAATACGAGTTTGTTTCAGATTTGGAAAATTCCTCCCCCTCCCCCTTTAAGCGCAAAAAACTGTCACAGCCACAATTTCTATTCTGAAAAGATCACTAAGATCGGGCAATAAACACCGAAGTTATATACGAATCAATTTTGCTTGTGGGAGAGAGGGGGTGGTCTTGCATTGTCAGTTATCGCGCGCGGCCGCATGCCATACGTTTGTGTGTATGTTGGAGTGTGTGTGTATGTGTGAGAGTGTGTGTATGCAAAGAAAAAATACTCGAATTTAAGGGAACAGGGTATTTTGTAGTCGGGGCACTCGACTACAGCTTCCTTACTTGTTTTTGTTAATTCAGCCGTAGTCGGTTGAGCTTTGTACGTTCGTCCTTTTCTTTCTATGCAATCAGGACGCTCAGTTTTGAAGTTATCGTGCATATTTTCACTGACCCTAGTTTGTACTGCATGCTAATTAGAAGTTAAAGCTACCTGTAACGGTTAGGTCCTTAAAAATGAGTCTTACTAAAACAGAAATATAATGCTGTCTACAGTCTTCGGGTCGATTCCTCTTCTCCGTGATAATGTTTCCTACCAAAGAAAACTCACGCTCTGCTGCTGCACTACTTGCTGGTATTGCGTGCACTTGAAAAGCCAACTTTGAATGTTTAGGATAATTTTTCTCATTTTGCCTCCACCACGATGTCTCGCGCATAGCGATTGATTGCTTCTCGAGAATTTTCTGATGTTGTCAACGAAGCCTCATAAAAATTATAATGGCAAAAATTCTACTTTTTGTACGGGTATTATAAGTATATGATTTTTAAAAATAATTCTTTTCTATTTTCCACGGTAGTACGACATTGAAATGCTGTAGTAGGCGGTGATACGATATTGATAACAAAATATCAAATTGTTAGCTTAAACAAAATATGATTTTGGCACTTCTTGAATGTGAATGCGTTCAATTTCGCGTGTGCCTATAAATCAGATAAGTTCACCTAATAGGTTAGTGCGTTTGAGGTGGCAAAAAAAATGCAATACACCTGTGCAGTTCTCTGGTGTAGATCAACAATGCTTGCTTCTGATTTAGTAGTAAAATCACAAAAGTGCGGCTCTTTGATTTCAAAATGCTGACACTTTTGTTGTCACTGCAACTTTTATTTCTGGTTTAACCAATTTAAACGAATAATTAAAACTGAAAACTTTTAAAATCAACAGTGCGGGTCTTTGATTTCATAATGTTGAAGCATTTGCTAAAACAACTTTAATTTTGGATTTTACGGAGGGAATTCCGCTAATAACACAAGTTTACAAATAATTAATGATTTTTTCATCATCGACAAATTCATCTCATTCCTTATGCAAAAACACGCGCTGAATCCGAATCTGGAGTTTAAAAATTTTTAAGTAGAACAGATTTCGAGATAATCCGAAATTATCGTCTTTGGTATTTTTGAAAAGATCTTCTCACTTAACTACAAATAGCTCAATTATTAAATATCTTATGAATAATTACTATACACCAATAAAATTGTCTTTCAATCACTTATACGTTGTTTTATTGTCCAACTCGTAGTGTGGATGCTATTTACAAAGATATCAAACATTTCGTTTCATTTTTGTCACAAATCTGAAAAACCCGTTAACTTAGCCGTTATTTTCACTAACAAAAAATTTTTAAAAATTCCTTTATCTTTTGGATGATGTAACCTAATTAATAACAAATAAAAAGTGCTCATTTATCGAAATCTGTTGGAAATTGTAGAAGTTATTAGCATTTATATGAAAAATGAGCAATTTCAGTTTTTTCGTTCAAATGGTATTAAAATGTCTATGGTCCGTTTGGCTCCGCCGTTTCCTCTCGCTTGAGAAACCAGCAAAAGTCACCCATTATGGCCTCATCACAAAATCCTTGATAGCGGCGTTCCATAATCTTCATATCCTGATGAAATCGTTCACCATGCTCATCACTCTCATCGCCGAGGTTTTCAGGGGCCTTCCCTCCAAATGAGAATCCAAAAAATTAACTTAGAACGACATTTTCACTCCTGTTTGCAATAAAATGTGCACGAGCTTCAGAATTCAATCTCGATTTACGGGATATTCTACTGAATTCAAATTTTTAAGGCTTGACGCAATCCTTTCGAGCTTGTTTCATTCCATATGTGCTTACTTCAATCTCTTTCGAGATCACAATGTTCATAAATTTGGAACAATAGCAGAAAAGTATAAATAGCACTTTAGACATGCGGGTACAATCATGTGCTATGGTGGTGTGCGATGAAATAAAGGGTGATTTTTAAGCTATTATCTTTTTGGCAACACTGGTTTAAACAGCTAACGCACGTTTCGTGTTTTGTTTCACTGTCAAACATCTTCAGTTTGGTCTATAATTTAACCATGAATCGTCTTACGAACGAACAACGCTTGCAAATTATTGAATTTTATTATCGAAATGCGTGCTCTGTTAAGAAAGCTCATCGCGCGCTTCTTCCATTTTATGGTCAGTTTAATCGACCCACTGAAGCGGCTATTCGGGCTATTGTGACTAAATTTCGCACCAAATTTACATTGTTGGACATTAAACCACCAACACGCTTACGTAGAGTGCGAACTGAAGAAAATATCGAAGCTGTATCGGTCAGTGTTAATGATGACCATCAATTATCGATTCGTCGCCGTTCGCAGCGATTGGGCCTCTGTTACTCAACAACGTGGACAATTTTGCGGAAGGATTTAGGTGTGAGGCCTTTCAAAATACAGCTGGTGCAAGAATTGAAGACGAACGACCTACCGCAACGTAGAATTTTTGGTGAATGGGCTCTTGGAAAGTTGGCCGAAGATCCACTTTTTTACCGAAAAATTGTGTTCAGCGACGAAGCTCATTTTTGGCTCAATGGGTACGTAAATAAGCAGAATTGTCGATTTTGGAGTGAGTATCAGCCAGAAGCATTGCAAGAGCTACCAATGCTACCAGAAAAGGTCACAGTTTGGTGCGGTTTATGGGCTGGTGGCATCAATGGACCTTACTTCTTCAAAGATGATGCGAGTCGTAACGTAACTGTGAATGGTGAGCGCTACCGTGAGATGATATCCAACTTTTTTTTGCCCAAAATGCAAGAGCTTGCTTTGCATGACATGTGGTTTCAACAAGACGGTGCCAACATTTTATTTCACGTTCGGGACCGGTCAATTGGCCGCCTAGATCGTGCGATTTAACGCCTTTAGACTATTTTTTTGTGGGGCTATGTTAAAGCTCATGTCTTTACAGACAAGCTCGCTTCAATTGACACATTGGAAGACAACATTGAAGCATTTATTCGTGAGATACCGGCCGAAATGTTGGAAAGAGTATGCCAAAACTGGACTAAGCGGATGGACCATTTGAGGCGCAGTCACGGTCAACATTTGCATGAAATAATCTTCAAACATTAAATTATATGGACCGTACTATCGATTCAAATAAAGATTTGATGCATTTTTCTGAATTTCATGTTTTTTTTTTTTAAACTTTCCTATAGCTCTTAAAAATCATCCTTTACCATGCCATTCGTGTTTAGTGTAAAGATGGAAGGTTGTGAGTTCGAGTCCCAGACAAGACAACAATTATTTTTATATTTCTGTGTTTTCTTCAGAAGCTTTAAATATACCAAAACTGGTGTTGCGTCGGTGGGTGTGTGTGTGTCCTATGGAAAATGATGGAAGAAAAGAAAGGTAGAGGAATCTTTCTGGGTGCAAATTAATATCACTAAAGGTTAGGGTGATCCTGCATTGGGGTTAAATTGAGCTCGATTTTTGTTATTAATTAAATCTTTTTGCAGGATAAATTTGATCTTTTCAGGATTGAAAAAAGTGGGATCAAATCAATCTTTTTTCGGATCGGCTTAAGAATATCCGGGACTACCCTGTTTTCAATCCTGTTTCGGATTGATGTAATCCCGTTTGGATTGATTTTTTTTTAGTGTAACATAAGTATCTTTCAAATTTGGGGGGTCTTGTTGGTATCCACATTTTTTTTTTTAAATGTTTCACAGTGTTATGGGTAGCACCGGTCGCAACTGTAATTGGCAGCACTTCACAGGTACAGAGTTTATAACAATCGGGCTTGACCGACTTTCTTACTTGTTTTTATACCCTTGCAGAGTGTATTAAAAAATTGTCCGGATGTTTGTAACGCATAGAAGGAAGCATCTCCGACCACATAAAGTATATGAATTCTTGATCAGCATGACGAGCTGAGTTGATTTAGCCCTGTCCGTCCGTCTGTCTGTTTCTATGCTGTCTCATCCGTCAGTTTTAAAGCTATCCTCACCAAACTTTGCACGAAGTCTTTTGGTAAAAATACGCTGCACATTTGTCGGAACCGGCCGGATCGGAAGACTATAGCATATAGCTGTCATAGGAACGATCGGTCGAAAAACTAGTTCTAGTGAGAAAAACTTTTTTGTTTTTAATGAAAACGTCCTTATCATTGGCATACGCTCATTTTATATTTTTTTACACAATTCTACAAAGTTTGGTCGAAGTCGGATGACTATAACATATAGCTCCCATAGGAACGATCGGTCGAAAAACTAGTTCTAGTGAGAAAAACTTGTTTGTTTTTAATGAAAACGTCCCTTTTATTGGCATATTCTTATTTTAAATACTTTAACACATTTCTACAAAGTTTTATCGAAATCGGATGACTATAGCATAAAGCTGCAGTACACCGAAAAAAAATGGCGGGAAATTTTTAAGCCTAAACAGAATGACTTGATCCCGGCAAGGGGATTAAAATTTTAAGCTCGAGCAGGCTTGATATCGATCCGAATCGGGATTGTCTCCCGTCAAATAATAATGGCAATTTGACGATGCTGAAAGCATCGCTGGTGTGGTAGAGTTGGCTGAGCGGCGCTGTCAGTGAGTGAGTCATTCGAGGTCCGGAGTTCGAGTCCCTGTCAGGGTAAGTAAAAAATAACTTTAAAATAAATTGAAAATTTATGACAACAAAAGGAGAGCGGTGGGGTGGGTGGTGTTGTGGCACCCCCTCAATTTTTTTATGTATTTCGAAATTGATCCCGGAAAGGATCAGTTTAAGCCCGGCAAGGCAAAAACCGGGATGAAAGTGTTGATCCCGGACGGGTTCAATTTACGCCATTTCGAGAACAACCCATTATTAATCGCGTTTTGGATAGAGTTGATCCCGAATGGATCAATTTTTTGGTTCAGTGTATGAAAGCTATATGCTATAGTCATCCGATCCGGTCGATTCCGACAAATGTGAATCGTATATGTACCAAAAGACTTCGTGCAAAGTTTGGTGAGGTTAGCTTTACAACTGACGGAGGAGATAGCATAGACAGACGGACAGACAGACGGACAGACGGACGGACGGACGGACGGACGGACGGACAGACGGACAGGGCTAGCTCAGCTCGTCATGCTGATCAAGAATATATATACTTTATATGGTCGGAGATGCTTCCTTCTTTTATTTGCGTTACAAATACCCGCAATAAACAAGTACCTACTATCAACGCACAGTGAGTCTACGCTTGGACAATCTGTTACAATGGGAGAATACAACTTCAAAGTTGTTAAGGAATTTGTCTACCTCGGAACGGCGATAACCAGCGACAACAACACCAGTCTGGAAATCCGAAGAAGAATTACTCTTGCAAACCGATGTTTCTACGGGCTCAGTAAGGAGTTCAAGAGCAGAGCCCTCTCTCGGAAAACGAAAATTGCGCTATACAATTCGCTCATCATCCCAGTCCTGCTATACGGCGCAGATGCTTGGACAATGTCATCAAAGGATGAGGCGGCAAGTGGCGTGTCCGAATGAATCACGAACAGTACGAGCTCTATGGGGACACTAAGCTTGTCCAGCGCATAAAACAACAGCGGCTGCGCTGGATAGGACATGTTACCCGTATGGATGATACAGCTCCAGCAAAACGGGTGTACAGTCGGCATGCGAACGAGTTAGGAGGCAAGCCCGGGCCATGTCAACCGAAGCAGAGATGGCGCGACCAGGTGCAGGGAGATATTGCGGAGCTGGGTGTGTCCTTCTGGTGGGATGTCACTCGATTATTTGGTAATTGTTTAGTAGAGCTACCCCCTCACCAAAAATTCTGAAAAAAAAAAAAATTCTGAGGCAAAAAATTCTGAAGGCAAAAAACAATCTGTTTTTATACAAAAAAATGCAACTTTCAAACAATTTTTACCATTGAACCGCGGGAGTCCCCCGCGATCTGAAGACGTCATAGTTCTTGTAAATTCGCGGTCCATCGAGGATATTTTTTTCAGAATTTTTGGTGAGGGGTAGCTCTACTAAACAATTACCGATTATTTTATTACCATCAAATGGCCAAAGAAGAGGAAGAAGAAACACTATTTTGGTGGTATCTATCGGATTCAGTATAATTGCTTATTAAGGTAATACTTGAAGCACCAGAAATTTTGTCATAAAAAGGAATTTTCAGTATTTATTTTCATTGACTTTTCTCACTTCTGTTTGTTTGTTATTCACAAAACATGATTGAGACATTTCTACTCCTAGATCGGGTATAATCATAAGAGATTTGTTCATATGTTCTTTTGGGGTTTTGCCTGCATTTATTTGATGGTTTTTGAGCACGAACTGTGCCCAGATAATTTGAAATTTAGTTTAAATTGGTAACCTGTGGGCAGCTGCAGATGGCTAGTCATTCGAAATTCGGCTTTGTCGTTGCGGGTTTTGCCCTGCTTGTATACAATTGTACAAACATATTGTAATTGTTATTTTTATGCCTGTCTATTTTAAATACATGTTTTCTGATAGCAAGAAGCGGTTGTGTTGATGCAGCCAGAGTCAAATACCTCATTCGTCAATAAAAAACGTGATTCATTGTGAGTCGCTTCGCGTCGCACTTGAACCAGATCAAAGTGTCCATCAGAAATTGTGTAAACATCTTAATTTGCATATAAATATGCATGAAAATTTTCTGTGTAAATTCTTAAATTTGATTTATGCGACTGCGAATGGTGTGGGTATGCGTGCGTATAGATTTATTTATGGGAATGGACGGACTGGCGGAGATTTGTCAGTTCATTAAAAATTAAGCACTTGTAAATGTTGATGAATTTTCTGTGAATGAAAAAAGTGGCCGCAGTTGTCAGCGATTTCGACAAGCGTGACCAAAAGATGTGACATTGTGGCCAGAGTGCCAACTGATCTATAATTTATGAGGATAATGCAAGCGCTTTCACCACTTAAAAGCCCTGAAGTTTGTACTTGCTGCAGTGGAGCATGAAAATTTTTAATTAAAATGCAACAAACAGAATCCAGAGAAATCGCATTTGAAATCAGCCGCACAATTTGTACGGATATAAATTTAAATAAATGTCCGAGAAACCCAATCGAAACTTTGCCAATAACAGCGGCTTATCAGGCAACTGCAACACGGACTATGAAGACAAATGCTCGGCGCGTGGCATAAACAATCGAGAATTGCAAGCAAAGCAATCGAAAGCGGAATCCCAAATAGCGCAGCGTTAACGGAAATTGCTTACGCTCGACAACCACAAAATCTAATCCTTAGCTTCGCCATTATTTACCATATGCAAAAATTAAGTATACGCAGGGAGCTGGTGAGCGAAATTTCAAAGGCGAATGAAGCGAAATTAAGCTCCCCAGCTCTGCAGATTGTTCTGTTTTCCACTGCTTTAACTTATTTAAATGCAACTAACAGCAACATGACTTTTACCCCATTTACCATTCAGTATTTGTTTTGCTATTTTTGTATATTTATGGCCTTGTTTGCTAAGCGAAAAACAAACGTTCATAAATCAACTGTCATATTCCGACCGCAGACATCGTTCCACCACGGTTGGAAGCGGTAGACAAACTAACAATAGCAATGTGACACCATCCAAACCGATAAGGACTCTGTTGCATTGAAATGTGAATTTAAGCATTTAATAAAATCACTTAGAATGCATTGGAAGGCCGCATCATTAAGCCGAGGGCTTAAAGTTCACTCCATCACTCCAAGTAGGCGCGTCCTTATGCAGACGACCGCGTGTGTGGCATTTAATTACAGACAGTCGCGCCATTAAACGTTTTTTATTGTGCTTCTTTGGCAACAATTTTAGTACCAACAGCACCAAATCAGTTTTATGCCATTTAATGCACTTCTTTGCACAACAAAAACATGGCTCCATGAGCGAAAGATTAGCTGACAGACATATAAATCAAGTCAAGGACAGCCACACAATATTAATATTTGAAAGCTGGTTCACTATTCACAAAGAGAGATTTTTTAAGTGTACAAATCAGATATTAAAATGAAATCTTTTTTATGAAAAATTTTGTCCCAAACTATTGCACCAAATATTTATGCATAAATATGCTCAATTATATTGATTTAAAGTCAAAAGCTATTGATTGTATGCTTGTTTCTTTTTGGCTGTTTTTTTTTCGTAAAAACACTTTAAAAAAATTGTTTCCCCAATTGACTCAAACGAATTCCTGAAATATAAATAGCGCACCGTTCATAAAAAGTTAATTGCTTTTCCATAAACAAAGCCGGCAAAAATACATTCAAATAAACAAATTCTTAAGGTATTCTATATTTGTTTGCTTGTATAAAAAATGTACGAAGACCCAATGAATAATCATTCAAAACCAGCTGGTTCTTTACTTGAGGAGAAATACTTTCTTTTAATATTCGATTTTTTTTTTTGCATTTTCTTTAAGTTTGAGGCCTTAAGAACACCTGGTGAAAACGGCAGGGTAATATCCTGATAAATAACTAAGCGAGTTACATCCGAAAACTTAAACGGGTTGACAGTCATTCCTCAATTTTCAAACGCGTTTTTCTCGAAACCACGTTTTTCAACTCGGTACCCATAATTTGTCCCAAGCCAATGAACTGATTGCCTTGAAACTGGTTGTGCTTTATTCTATACACTATTTCCTAGTAGATGTAAAAGGGATTTTTTTTTGGCTCAGCTCAGCGGCTAAAGTGCGCGAACGCTGTGCAAGAGGTCGTGGGTTAGATCCCGCCTTGGAATATCTAATGAAAAGTTTTTTCTTTGAATAAACTTTACACACGGTCACCCCTCTCTGCTGTTGGCGCCAGCTTTGTAGTAATTAGCCATGCAATAGCTTCACAAACTGCCGTTCGGATTCGGCGTTAAACTGTAGGTCCCTTTCTCTTGTGCGAAAATTAGAAGCGCACAAGCCAAGAGATTGAGAGAGGCTCGGCTTTGGCCCTTTGGGGCCTTTTTCACACATTTTACATTTTTTTTTTATAAACAAAATAATTATTAATTTTTTGCCCAAAAATCATTACTTATGTTCAAACGTTCGCCATTTTGTCATAAATCGATATTTTGAAAATGACAACTATGAAACTACGAAATTATTTTAATAATCTTTCTGGTTTTTTGTTTTCTGATGATTTTTCAAGAAACGACAGTGGATACCGTGTATGAAGATTTTTTGACGGCCAAAAGGAAGCATCTCCGATCCTATATCAACAGCCGTCGATAAAGCCATGCCCTTCTGTCCGTCCGTCAGTCTATCTGTCCGTATGAACAAACAGATATCAGAGATGGTAAGATATAAGGGTTCGACAATACATCATGGAACTCCGATTTTTTTTTTTCAAGAATAATGCGAAAATCGAAAAATAATTTTAGGAAAAAAAACTACGAAATGATATTTGGGAGTCCAAAAAAAGGAAAAAATCAATTGGGAACCTAAAAAAATAACAAATTTCAAAAAAATCAAATTGGGAAAACCATAAAAAAATCAGAGTTCCAAAATTAGGAATCTCAAATACAATTGTTTGAGAACTAAAACTAGGAAGGTGAGTGGAATGCTTTTGAATTCTTTCAACGATAAATTTCAATTTCCAAACAATAATCATTCAGATTGTCTGGAGCATGGAAAATGAGTATAAAGTTGGTCCCGTCCGTAAAATCTCCCACTTATTGTATGTTGACAAATGAATGTGAACCTACTAATTTCATGCGTGTGAGTGAAACGGCAACATTTTTTATGTTTAACCCTTAGACTGGCAGTGGGGGTACATTTGCAGCCTACTGTAGCAACCTATGCCCTACGTCGAATGATTTTCACGCGCTGGTGCACGCTCCGGCTCTGGTATTGCATCAGGCATGAACGTCTTCTCTTCGACACCTGGCTTTGTTGGTTAAAGTCTTCCAATCGGTAGCTTTAAAATGTGTATGGCAGATTTTTTCTATTTGGAACAAACTATCCATCTTTGGAACATGAATAAAATTTACTCCCTTAAAAAACAAAAGCAGTTTTCTACCTTGTAAAGTTAAAGAACGAAAAAGCTTAGTTAGTAGTTGAATCCTATCTTGTGAATTCGAAAATTTATTAAATACTAGCTGAATACCCGGCGTCGCCCGGGTTCTTATGATTCTTAAGAGAGCGACTATATTCAATCTAGTGCAGGCTGCATGTCGGTATAAACATTTTGGACCGTTCGATCTTTTTCTCCATATAAACGTGATAATCTAAAATCAAGAATATTTTGCAAATTTCGTGACTTTTTGACCGTTTTGTTAATACTTCCTATTTACCCGTCTACAATTGCCGTCTATCAAATCTTCACAATAATCCAGGCTCAAATCGAAAATTTGCAAATTTCGCAATATTTTGGACCATGTAACCTGCAGCTTCCATTTACCAACGTCGGCCCATTTTTCAATTTATATACCTTCGCGGGCAAGCGTACAACCATTCCTCAAAGCTTCATCACAATCGAACATTTTGAAAAATTTCGCGGTTCTTGGACCATTTTCCGCCCATATCTTCTACTTGGAAACCTTTCCGGGCAAGCATCGAACCACTATCCAAAGATTTACCAAAACCTCAAATTTTTTAACTTTCGCGGTTTTTGGACAATTTTCTGCAAATTTCTTCAACTTAGAAACCCTCCCGAGCAAGCTTTCAATTCATTTCCCTGCAATCGGTTGAACGGTATAATTTTGCGAATTTCGTGATTTTTGGACCTTAGGAACCTTAGCGGCCAAGCGTCTACCCATTGACAAAAATTTCATCGCAATCGGATGAATGGTATAGTTTTTGAATTATCGCGGTTTTTTGACTATTTCCCGCCCATTTCTTGAAATCAGAATCCTACAAAGTTTTATAACAAACGAGCATTTTGCAAATTTCCCGGTTTCTTCTACTTGGAAACCTTCCTGGGCAAGCGTCTATCAATTTCCCAAAGTTTTTGCGAATACTTAAATTTTGCAATTTTCGCGGATTTTGGACCGTTTTCCGCAAATTTTTTCAACTTAGAAATCTTCCCGGGCAAGCGTTCAACCATTCCCATATTTTCGTTGCAATCGGATGAACGGTATGATTTTGCAAATTTCGCGGTTTTTGGACCATTTCACAGGCATGAGACATAGCCTAAGACACTTTCCTGATCGACATGAACTTACTGTGAAAAATTCGTGAAGATCGGTTCAGCGGTTTAGACGCCCATAAGGGACAAACATACAAACATACAAATATATAAACATACAAACATACTTTCACTTTTATATAGATGTATAGATATATAGATATATATACTCCCCATAGGATAGAAACCACAAATTTACGTCAATAAAATAAATTACAGATCGGTACTGTCTGGTATCTGAAAACCGATCTGTTAAAAAGTCGCGTTGCTTGTATTTTGTTGTTGTGTGCATTCAATTGCGTTCCTAGAGAAATAACGGGTTGGGCGAGCTTGGTTTGAGCTCTGGCCTCGTTGCCCTTGAACTGAACACGAATGGAATGCCTCCTCAACGCGTTGCGCCATCGCACACGCTGGTTGCTACCCGCCTAAGATACTACTTATATTGAATTGAACCTACCATCTGCCTCAAAGTATTCACCCATATAAAATTTGACCATAAATTAGACTGCTTGTAATTCTTGTTGGAATTCCGTGCGGTGTTTAAATACGTTTTTAGTCAAATTAACGAGCTTATTAATTAACTTTAGTCCGAACAAAGTCAAATCAACTATGATTGTCTTAGGTATTACTATGCGTTTTTTGCTAAGTGTTCCACAATTTTAATGTGGTGGATTTACCAGTTTTAAATTTTAAGATCCAACCAGTGTTCCTATAAGTAGCTTTAGACGTTAACACATAACATTGTATGCAATGGTTAGGAAACTGATTCCACGGTAATAGTTAGGGGCAAACTGCAGGAGCTCCTTTTTAAAATATTGGGCAAAGTTCACTTAGATTTCAATTTTGAGCATGTTGTGCATAGAAGTTGGTGCATGCTTCTTAACGATTCCTAACCGAAAATTTGATACCGGTTTAAGCCTTGCCAAACTAGAACTAATCCCTATAATCGAGCCCAACTTTGAAAGATATAAAAAATTGTAGAGACAGGGGAATCAAAAGCGGGGGAGACATGATCGACTACCACCACAACACCCACAACCCCGTTGGTATAAGCTGTAATAGATCTTGAAATATCATAATTTGTATCCTCTGTACCAGAGGTACGCAGAGTATAATAAGTTTGCTTGGGGGATTTTTAAGTTGTGCAAAAGTATGTAACAGGTAGAAGGAATCATCTACCTGTGAAGTGCAGACCATCACCGTTGCGACCGGTGCTGCCCATAATATCGTTCATCCTATCTTTAAAATTCCTTCAGCGGATCGATAAAGAATCCAGAATACTAAATATGTCCAGAAGCTTTGAACCTTCTATCTATAAAACTGTGGGAGATATGACGTTTTTTCGATATTGCGGCGGAGGGAGGTGGCGTGGCCAAAATTGAAAATTAACTTGATCTGCCTGCAAGTATAAGAAATATATGTTCCATACACGTCAAACCTCTATCTCTTACCATCTCTGAGATCTGTTTGTTCATACGGACAGACAGACGGACGGACAGACAGACACTTTTGCACAAACTTAATATACGCTGTGTACCTCTGGTACAGAGTATAAAAATTTAGCCATATCCACTTATCATATAGGCACTAACTGAGCGAGAAGCTTTGTAGCCCAGTGGAACTCTATTGCAGTGTTCCCCAGCCATGCCCCGGGGGCCGAACACACTCGGAAATTCACACCGAATGCTTGCCGAAGTAATGCATCAGTGAGTGTTAGAGAGAGACAGAGAGTCTCTCTTCTGGGGGAACCCTGCTCTATTGCATTAGAATGGCGAAATCGAGGTTTTAAGTCCCCGTCGATGCATAGCTTTTCCGATTCTTTTTTATTTGAGGTTTCTTTTAACATTATCCACAACATGACCCCCACATGACCTACTACGGGCTTAGTAAGTAGTTCAAGAGCAGAGCCCTCTCTCCAAAAAGAAAATCGCGCTATACAAGTCGCTTATTATCCCAGTCCTGCAATACGGCGCAGTAGCATGGAGATTAACAACAGTGGATGAGGAGGCGATCGGCGTGTTCGAGAGAAAAGTCCTTCGGAGGATTTATAGACCTGTAAAAGTTGGCGATGAGTTCCGCACCCGTATGAACCGCGAACTGTATGAGCTCTATGGGGACACTGATCTAGTCAAGCGCATAAAACAACAGCGACCGCGCTGGCTTGGACATGTTGCTCGTATGGATGAAGAAACTCCAGTAAAAAAAGGGTACAGGCGGAAGGCGGACGAATTAGGGAAAGGAAGAAGTGTAGGACGACCGAAACTTAGTTGGGAAAAACAGGTGCTGGAAGACATTAAGGCGCTTGAACTGACCGACTGGTGCCAGCTCGCACAAGACAGAGGCGAGTGGCGGGCATTAATAGCAGTGGCCGAGACCGTCAAACGGTTGTGATAGAAATATCGGACCAAATAAGAAGAAGTAGACCCCCTTGATTAATTTATTTTTTCGAGCACAAAATGTTCTTGAAACATGACCAAGCTGTTCATAAAGTAAGAACAAAATGTTTATAAGACAAGTCCAAAGTGTTCATGAGTGAGAACACTTTGTTCAAGACATAATGTGTACAAATGTTCATGAAATTTGAAAAAGCGGGCGTAGCAGACTATGATGTTATGATTTTGGTACATTTTGGTACCTTTTCAACATATTATGTTTCATGTATACGAGTAGTAGGCACCCAGAAAAGTCTGTAATTATCAAAACACAGCTCGTCATTTCCGGATAGTAGGCCATCTTAACTACATAAACATTAATAAGTGATTATCTCTGTGTTTATTCATATGTAAACACAAATTGCCTGCACATTGTCACGCCCCAGAAATGTAAACATAATCCCAAAAGACACTGAATCTCATGACACAGATTAGCTTGCATTTGTCTCTGCTGTCAAGTGGAGGATGACTAAAGATTTGAGAGGATCATCACCTATAAAAGTCATCCTGTTTACTTTTACTAACTCCTGGTCTTAAAATAACTTTAACTATTTACGTTTAATTAAAGTCCATTTGTTTTATGGACAACTCGGCTGCACTCTGGAAACTTAAGCAAGGGACACAATGCCGAAAGCTCGGTCCATGAATATGCAAAGGTGCCTTTTGGGGCTGCATCCGGCCGGCACTGCACAGGTGCTCGACCCCTACCAAAGACAGTCAGGTCTTCAAAATTTTTAATGACTTTCATGCTCCTCGGCTGAGGATGATGATGATGACGACACCGGTCAAAGTGCACATCTGAGCTGGTCAGCATGTGTCGTCTGGGTAGTTGAGCTTTAAATAAATTTTTGGCATGCCTGTGCGGAGGAGGAGGCAAAGGATAACTCAGCTTTATGCAAATGGTACACAACAGAAAGACAAACAGAGAGCCAGACGTATTTATGTACATAAACTTTTGCCAAGTTCTGTAGTTTCAGCTGAAGTTTTGGGGGGCGTTGGGGGAGGCGGCTTTGATGGCATCAAAGTGAGCTTGTCGTGGAGCAGACAAATGTTACGTACTCTCATCACACACTCTTACATATGCAAATGGCTTTGCAGGCGTTGCTGCAGTGCATCCTCAACAATTGACAATTGTTGAAAATGCAAATGAAAATGGAAATGCAAAGACATGTGCACACATCCCCATATGTATGTAAGAGGGTAGATGGAGGAGTTGATGTACCATTAAGACTAGTACCATTTAAGACTACAGATAGCTACTTCTCAAACAGCCTACGTGTGTTTACTAGAGGAAGGAGACGGCGACGTAGGCGTTTTGTGTTGCTGCTGGCATTGCTATCATCATTCCGGCGACGACATCTGCTTAGATAAGATAAACGACGACAATGACAGCTGCAGAATCAACAAATATGGAAAGGTCAGTGCAAATAGGACTGCACCTTCATCTCCTTACCGCAGGCCAAGACCATTTTTCAAGTGCAAATGAGGCAACTGATAATAGGTAACTGAACTATTGAATGAACGAATGAATGACTTATGAATACATTTTGCAAATGAACAGCGAACATGCTTCATGCTTAGCAACTGGCAGACAGCTTGTCTATCCATCTATGTATTTTCTCTGCGCTTCATCAAATATTTAGCGCCAGGCAGGCGTCTCGTTCTCCCTCTATCTAGTCGGCGGGTGGGTCGTACAAATAAGCGCTTCCATTGTACTCTATGTGAATGTAAATACAAAACGGACCTCGTCGCATTGGTTTGAATAGTATAACAAGTTGGAAAAGTGATAATGAAGTTGGCTCGACCATGTGATATCTCTTAAGAGACCTTTATAAACCTACTATGTGCGCCAATTGTCATATCTGAAATTGTAGGTACACTGGGAAAAATAATTTTCTCTATTTCACATAAGTTAATCTCAAATAAGAATGTCACAGTTAAGAACATTCTATAATGTAAATAGGACTTTAGTCTTTACTCAGCGGAAAAATCAGCCCATCGCGCTTAATACCAAGCATTTTTGATGTCAAAAATAAGATGGAATATGCTTGGATCCAAGCAGAAAATACTGAAAAACAAGCATGGATTTTTGAAATGGAAATTCTTGATTGTAAATAAAGGGCTTCATCTTATGAATAAATCTTCTTAGAAGAAAGCATGAAAAGTCTCGATTTCAAGAATAGATCCTCTTGGTTGTCTGCATGAAAAGTCCGATAATAAGAAACGATATTGTTGAGCGGTTGGCATCCTCATCACAACCGTTTTACGGTCTCGGCCGCTGCCACTAATGCCCGCCACTCGCCTCTGTCCGGAGCGACATTCCACCAGGAGGACACACCCAGCTCAGCAATATCTCCCTGCACCTGGTCGCGCCATCTCCGCTTCGGTCGACCCAGCCCGGGCTTGCCTCCTAACTCGTTCGCATGCCGACTGTACACCCGTTTTGCTGAAGCGTTATCATCCATACGGGTAACATGTCCTATCCAGCGCAGCCGCTGTTGTTTTATGCGCTTGACTAGGTCAGTGTCCCCATAGAGCTCATACAGTTCGTGATTCATTTGGATGCGAAATTCGCCGCCAAGGTTTACAGCAGGGGCCGGCAGCTTCCTATCTGGCGTATATAGGAAAATTCTCAAAGCAGCGCTGCTCACACACGCATAGTATAAGCTGTACAAGCGCCGCTGCGTTGCTTGCTTTCCTACGCCGCGACGCAGTCATTGCTACTGAAATTGAGAGCAATTTTTGAGCTGCTCTCACACACACCAATGCATTGCAATGCAAAAATGTAAATGTATTTTATACCTCCCTCTGGTTTACAGGTCCATAAATCCTCCGAAGAACTTTTCTCTCGAACACGCCAATTGCCGCCTCATCCTTTGATGACATTGTCGATGCTTGTGCGCCGTTTAGCAGGACTGGGATGATAAGCGACTTGTATAGCGCAATTTTCGTTTTCCGAGAGAGGGCTCTGCTCTTGAACTCCTTAATGAGCCCGTAGTAACATCGGTTTGCAAGAGTAATTCTCTTCGGATTTCCAGACTGGTGTTGTCGTCGCTGGTTATCGTCGTTCCGAGGTAGACAAATTCCTTAACAACCTTGAAGTTGTAGTCTCCCATTGCAACAGATTGTCCAGGCGTAGACTCACTACGCGTTGATAGTAGGTACTTCGTCTTATCCTCATTTACCGCTAAGTTTTGACTGCTTCTCTATCACTGAGAACGCCTGTCTTACCGCAGATTCGTCCTTGCCAATGATATCAATATCATGAGCAAATGCAAGTAGCATGTTGTCTCTGGTAAAG
Source organism: Lordiphosa collinella (assembly GCA_018904265.1). Lineage (NCBI taxonomy): Eukaryota > Metazoa > Arthropoda > Insecta > Diptera > Drosophilidae > Lordiphosa > Lordiphosa collinella. The sequence continues at coordinate 1,506 of JAEIFV010001711.1, read as the reverse complement.
AAGGTGCCCGTTCTGCTAGCATTTGGGCTTCATTATGGTCCGGCGGGTCTATCTCTATGTTATCGATTGGTGGTGTCGCTGTTTCCCCAGAGGCGGCATTGTGTTCGTCATCACCTCCCAGCAGGTTAGAGAAATAGTTTCTCCATTTGTCTAGTGCCACTTCCGGATTTCTGACCAGATTTCCGTGCTCGTTCTTGAATAGTGTGACTCTGGGCTTAAAGCCTTCGGATAGTTGCCTCATCTTTTGGTAGAATTTTCGAGTCTCACTTCTTCCGAACAGCACTTCGACTTCCTCCCTCATGCGCCTTTCCTGCTCATTTTTCTTCCTTCTGAAAAGGCACTTCTCCTCTCTCCTTTTCTCCCGGTATCGCTCCTTAACAGTCCTCGTTGCTCCAGACTGCAGAGTTCTACTGTAGGCAGCGTCTTTCTCTGCAGTAGCGCGGCGGCACTCATCATCGTACCATGACTGTTTTCGGGAGTGCTCGGCATATCCGAGAATCTCCTTGGCAGCTGTACTCATAGAGTGTGAAATATGCTTCCACTGTTCGTCAACACCAGGAGGGCCAAGTGGGGTTTCCCTGAGCAGCTGGGTGAGTTTTGCTGAGTAGGCTTCGGATGTCCGTTGTGATTGCAGCCTCTCCGCGTTCAGCTTCGGCGTGTGGCATGTGCCACACTGAGCCGTGTGCGTACTTTGGCTGCAACAAGGTAGTGATCCGAGTCAATATTGGCTCCTCGGAGCGCACGTACGTCTAGAACACTCGATGAGTGCCGTCCGTCTATCACAACGTGATCAATCTGGTTTCGTGTTGATTGACGATCAGGGGACTTCCAGGTCGCCTTGTGGTCGTCGCGGTGTTCAAATCTGGTGCTACTAATGACCATGCGAAGCGAAGCCTATTGTCCTCTCTCCATTTTCGGAGGTTTTTAGTGCAGGCTAAATCGGCCGATAGTCGGGCGAAAAACTTCTTCTCTCCCGATTTGTGCGTTAAAATCGCCTAGCACGAACTTGATGTCGTGATCGGGGCAGCGCTCATATAGGTCTTCTAGGCGCTCATAGAAATCGTATTTTTCCGAATCGTTCTTTTCTTCTGTCGGGGCGTGCCGAGGTCCGTATCCGATGCATTGTTTTAGTTTTCATTGGCGCATGTAATAGACGGGAAACGGGTGCCAAGCCCGAGGTCCCGCCCCCTATTTGTCCCAGGGTAGGATGGCCGCTCACGTTAGCCAGCAGCTTTGCGGATGCATCGCTCTGTTACCAGGGGTTACCACGTAGAGGTGTGAGTCGACTTGAGGCGCAGTAAGCTACATACGCCCCCATAACCACAGGAGAGATTCTGTCTTCCGAAGAAGCTGCTGCTGCAGCCTGCAGTACCGAGAACAGCTTCGTACCAGCCAACACTAAGAGCGACTGCGAAAATAGTTCTCATTTTTTGCGGGCGCTCTCCGCTTATGGCTCCCCGCACTTTCCTCGCCCTTAAACTCGAAGTCGAGGTTCTTCGTGTTCCG
>JAEIFV010001710.1:0-23196 GCA_018904265.1 Lordiphosa collinella | reverse complement strand
GCGCGCAGATCCCCATGCGCAACTCAGATGAAGGCTTAAGGTCCATGAATGTATCTGATGGTGTAGTAGAGAGTCCATACCCAACAGGCTGGTGTATCACCTTCTATGGTTAAGAAGCCGTGTTGGATTCTGCGCCAGCAATGGTCAAGCCCACAAGTGGCTTTGGCTGTGGCCAATGAACTGCTCCGAGGAAGGGCCCCGTGGAGTCACATGACACGGGCGCGACAGGCACTGGCTCCTTACAGTCTCTGGCGTTCAGCAGCGACACGGTGGCGCATGTGTCGACGATAAAGCAAACCAGACGTTTCTGAAAAAAAGGAAACAATGGGGGTTCTGGTCAACAGCGGAACCAACGGTATACGAAGCTTTGTCAAGCGAAGAAGTGGTCCCACGGGGGCGTTCCATAGGGGAGAGCGCCGGCTTCCTGATGGTTGTCACCAAAAGTCGTAATCACTGTTTTGGACAGGGAAGACGACTCTTCGGAAATTTTCGCTGCGGAGCGGCGGCTCGTTAAACAACAGGGCGGCACGCCTCGGCTTCTTCTGAAGGAGGACTGGGTCCGGTAGGTTGGGGTCGAACGGCGGCAGGCTCAAGGCGGATGCCTGATGAGTCGGGGGCCACTTCGACTCACTGATTCCGATTGAGAACTGGTGGAGCGCCGGCTTCCGATGGTTGTCACCAAAAGTCGTATCCACAGTTTTGGACAGGAAGACTTGGACTTTTCGATGCGGAGCGGCGGCTCGCCAGTAACAAGGCAAGGACGGCCTCCAGCTTCTTCTGGAAGGAGGACTGGGTCCGGCAGGTGGTTGTTCGAACGGCGGCAGGCTCAAGGTTGGATGCTCGATGAGTCGGGGGCCACCGACTCATCTGATTCCGATTGAGAACTGGTGGATAGCCGGCTTCCTGATGGTTGACACCAAAAGGGTAACCACAGTTTTGGACAGGGAAGACTTTGACTCTTCGGAAATCTGGCGGAGCGGCGGCTCGTTAAACAACAGGGCAAGGACGGCCTCAGCTTCTAGGGAAGGAGACCGGGTCCGGCAGGTGGTTGTTCGAACGGCGGCAGGCCTGGGCGGCAGATTGTTTCAATGAGTCGGAGGCCAGCGATATGCCGGTCAACTTTAGTCGCTCTGATTCCGATTGTAGAACTGGTGGCAAGGTAGGGCGGGGCGCGTTCATCTATGCAGCGGTAGGCTGGGCTGGGCTCGGATCGCTGCTGAGATCGATTCTGGGAGGTGGGGGCTTGCTCGGTTTGCTTTCATTTTTGTTGAAGCGAGAAGCAGTGGTCATCCGCTGGGGCGCTGTGCTCGGGTGCACAACCTGGGCCCGGAAGGCTGGCGCTGTTGGCTTTCCAGAGACGCGCAGGGGCAGGTGATTGGCCTGGGCTGCGCTGGGCAGGTCTGCTAAAATTCCGACCACACTTTGCCTTGAGATCGCAGGCTTCGCCAGCTACCGCAGTCATTGCCAGAACGGCGGGGCAAGGGGCGGGCGTCGACGGCACTGTGCGTCGAGGCGATTAGCCATATCCACCGCGCGTCCATGAGTGTGCAAGGATTGCTAGCGAGAATCAAGACCTGGTAATTGGTCTCCTCGAATACCATCAATGAACCGTTGGACCACTATGCTGTTGTAGGTCTCTTAAGTATTCACTGAAACTGCTTCGTCCCAAGCGCCTCCAAAGTCCATGGCGAAATCGTCAAGGGATTCCTTAGTGCCTTTGAACGCGCGGTTATGAAACGCATGGTATCCCGTGTGTGAGTACTAACTGTAAAGTGCTCGCGCATGGCCGACGTTAGGGCATCGTAAGACCGTAGGTGGTTCCTGGCAACGTCGCGTGAAACCTTTGGCCCGGCCGCGCAAACTCATATACAGCTTTCGGCATTTCTTCTCCTGGGACCAGTGATATTCGGACGCCATGTCATCTTGAAGGCGATTGAATTCTGCCCAGGGCCGGGTGCTGCCGTAATGTAGGAGGGGGCTCCATGTCCAACAACCCTAAAACCCCCATAGGGGGTTGTATGGTTGGCGGCCTGTGGGTGCCTGTTAGAGAGCGGTGGGAGACGCAACTGGAAGGCCATGGGCCTGCGGTTACAGGGCGGGGCGCTCACTATATCCGACACTGTTTCCCTTGATTCTGTGGCACATTTTCAGCTGCTGAGCCATGCTGGGGCCTGTAGGGAGGGCAGCATTTAATGGAAGATCCGCCCCTCCGGTCGTGCGAGGAGTACTGGCAGAAAGTCCATCTCTATTGGCCGGCAAGCTGAGCGCTGTATTCGCTGCTGGCGAGGCGGCACTTGCCGACCATATTGCGCACTTAAAGCATAGTGCGTTCAAACGCTGACGCCCACAACTGTTCGAATTTTTCAATTAGAATTAGGAGTGTTTATTTGCATGTTTCCAATTGTCTTGGTCGAAAAAAAGTAAGAGAGACACATGTACAATTAGGTTAGACGGAAAAGTTAGAGAGCGCACTTAAGGTAAAAAGAAACACGAGATCAGTATCGATATCAGTACTTGACTCGTGACATGACCCTTAGCATTAACTGCGGTCACTAGGACTGGTTCGCTACATTACCCCCTTCTGAGACTCGAGCCTCCTGGCCGAGTAGTGGGAGAGCCGGTTCACGTGGACAGTTTCGGTCGCCCGTTTTCCCGGTAAAAGGACCATCCATCAGGCGCTTACAGGTAGCGGGAGCGTTAGTGAAGCTGAAGGGCATGACATTAAATTCATAAAGGCCCGCGTCACAGGCGAATTCTGTCTTTGGTCGATCCTCTTCCTCCTTTTCCACCTGCCAGTAGCCACTCTGCAGGTCCATTGTCGAAAAATAATGAGATCCATAAAATGTCGTCAGAATGTCATCCATCCCTGCCCAAGGGCTTGTGGAGGGCCGAATTACTCCTCGTGACTCCATATGGGTGATCAGTCGTTGTTTGCTAGGGCGCGATTGGCCAGTATCGATAAAGTGTTTGGTCAGGCTAGTACGACTCGTGTCTGCCTCATGTTGGGCAAACACATGTTCGTGCCCTCATAGAAGCTGTATCAGCCTCGAACGAAGGTCTTCGGGAAGGTTATGCGCTTGTACCGCGTCCCAATCCAGGACTGCTTGGGGCGGCAGCATTTCGGGGTAGAAGGCAGCACTTCTAATGGTTCCAAATGACCCCGGATTGTGAGCGCTGGCAGCTTGTGTTCCTGCGGGCTCAGTTTAAGCACGCGCAGTGTGGCGGCGCCTCGCGCTGTGTCCAGGAGACCACTACCTGGGACTAAGTCGGTAGATGCATTCGTTTCCTCGCCCCCCCCCTCGGCCTTTTGTTTCAAATTTTAAATAAAAATATGTCGCTGTGGGCTGGAGTGGTGATGGTGGCCGTGGAGTATAAGAGATTAGGGAGTTCCGTTTTGCGGGCATGTAAGTTAACGAGTAACCCTCGCGCACCAAAACCGCGCGAGCTAGCCCGCACTGATAACGCTGACGCGGCGAAACCCAGCGTTCAGTGCCCTGGCTGCAGTGGTAACCTGATCCCTTGCGCGGACGCAGAGCAGTGTTATCACTTTTGCTGAGCCAACACTTTATGCTTTGTAGCTTAAGTATTTTTTGGTTTGTCTTTTGTAGCTTTTGCCTTCAGCTTTGGCTGGCAACCAACTTAGTTTTTAGTTTTGATTTGAATTTAATAAAGAGCACTTGGCTCTCTGATTGAACTCCGGCCCAAGCCGTAAAACTTATCATTTGCATTATTGAGCCACAAGGCCAATAATTAAAGAAGGGCAGTCACCCTTCCATCATAATCATCATATCCTGACCAGGATAGGATCGAAAAGGAGTCAGCATCCTTCATCAACCAATCGATAGAGCAAGATCAAATAGACATGGAAGTGAATCAGATTAGGGCTTTAGTGGACAACGCTGTCCAACAAGCTGTGAGTCATGCGCTAGCACAGCAACAGGCAAGTTTTCAGGCGGAAATAAATGCGGTCAGGCAGCAGGTCAGTGAGTTGCGCGTTGAGGCGCCGCAAGTAGAAGTGTATCAAAAAATTTCAGTTGACCATGATGATGTGTGCAACCTGTCGCTTGACATAATTAAGTCTGTGCGTGAATTAAACGGTGCGCAAGACCAATATGTAGGGTGGAGGCAAGCTGCCACCAACGCTTATGACATCTTCAGGCCTTAAAGTACCAGCACTACGCATTACCAGGCGGTAACGATTTTGAGGAACAAAGTTGGGGGACCCGCAGACGCGGTGTTAGTGTCGCACAACACAGTGCTTAACTTTGATGCCATAATTGCGCGTCTGGATTGCACATATGCCGATAAGACGTCACTACGTCTCCTACGGCAGAATTTGGAAATGGTTAGGCAAGGCGATATGAGCCTTATGGAGTACTTCGACGAGGTGGAGCGAAAGCTCACGCTCGTCACAAACAAGGTGGTAATGACGCATGATACTGATGCGGCTTCGCTAATTTGTAATGAAATCAGAGATGACGCATTACACGCATTCATTTCGGGTCTAAAACGGTCCTTAAAAGCAATTGTGCTACCGTCAAAGCCCAAGGACTTGCCGTCAGCTCTGGCAATGGCCAGAGAAGCGGAAGCCAGTATTGAAAGAAGCATATTTTCAGCATCGTATGCCAAGGCCATCGAAGAAAGAAACCAGGCATCGGCCAATAATAAAAATCGCCCACATCATAAACAAAACAAAAGTAATAGGGAAGATAGAGATCAGGAGAAAAACCCAAACTACAGAACCAGACACAATAATCAGAACCGAGAACAAATTCAGAACGAGGCTGACCGTGCCCCTGAACCTATGGAGACAGACTCATCCTCCAAGTTTAGACAACGCACCGAGTATGGGAAACCAAAATCAATCAAAACCAAAATCAAAATCACAATCAGAAAAGACGAAATTCGTCTGAGAGAGTAACAGGCCCTAGGCGGCAACGAGTTAATAAAATAGCTCAGGATGTCAAGGGCGATGAGGAGCAGAAGTATAAACAAACCGCTAAGGAGGCAGTGGCCGACTTAGATGAGGATAGTGAGTCTGAAAACGAAAGTGTTCAGCTCAATTTTTAACAGACTCCCGGCTACCGTTCATCGAACGACAGCTGGCTGGGAGAGCACTAAAAATTTTGATAGACACAGGGTCTCCGTTGAATTATGTTAAGCCCATAAAGGAGCTACAAAATATAATTCCGGTGGACAAACCTTTTTCTGTGAATTCCATACACGGATCCAGCAAAATCAAAGAAAAACCACAATGAAAATTTTTGGTAAACCAACACCATTCTTTCTCCTAAATACACTAGACCCGTTTGATGCCATAATTGGCTTTGACTTTATCGTAAAAGCTGGAGTTATTCTAAATCCGCATACGTTGCCTTTAGAATACAACGGAAAATCCGAGCCAGTCAAATTTATGTACTGTGATGTAGTCAGCTTCACTAACGTGGATGATGTTCCAGTACCGATCTCTGTGAAAAAGAGTTCAAAGACATGATAAAAAAGGAAAAAGGTATTTTCGACCTCTAACGAGGCATTACCATACAACACCTCAGTCATTGCCACAGTGCGCACAGTCGACAGTGAACCGGTATATTCAAAGTTATACCCTCACCCTATGGGAGTAACTGATTTCGTAAACAACGAAATTCAGCAGATGCTGAAAGATGGCATCATTCGACCATCACGGTCCCCGTACAATAGTCCAACATGAGTTGTTGACAAAAAAGGATTTGATTCCAACGGTAACAGAAACAAACGGTTTGTAGTCGACTTCAGGAAGTTGAATGAAAAAACCGTCCCTGATCGTTACCCCATGCCTAGCATTCCCATGATTCTAGCGAATTTGGGAAAGGCACAATTTTTACAACCCTTGACTTAAAGTCGGGGTATCACCAGATTTACCTCGCAGAAAATGATCGCGAGAAGACATCTTTTTGAGTAAATGGGGGAAAGTATGAATTCTGCCGTTTACCCTTTGGCTTAAAAAATGCTGGGAGTATCTTCCAAAGAGCCATAGACGATGTTTTAAGAGAACATATAGGGAAAATATGTTACGTCTATGCAGACGACATTATAGTGTTCTCAAACAGCGAAAGTGAACACCTCAAACATATTGACACTATATTAAAATGTCTTGAGGACGCTAACATGACAGTTGCACAGGAAAAAACCAAATTTTTCAAAGAAAGTGTTGAGTACCTGGGCTTCATAGTAACTAGAGGGGGTGCAAAAAACTGACCCAGAAAAGGTAAATACCATAAAGGAATATATGGAGCCCAAGAACCTATTTGGTCTTCGGTCATTCCTTGGTTTGGCTAGTTACTATAGAAGGTTCGTAAAGGATTTTGCTTCAATCGCAAGACCACTTACAGACATGCTGAGGGGGCGAAAACGGCTCTATAAGCAAACATATGTCAAAAAAGGTCAAAGTCGAGTTCAATGAAACTCAGCGGGATGCGTTTGAACGCTTACGGAACATTTTAGCGTCAGAAGACGTTACATTAATGTATCCGGACTTTTCAGAACCATTCGATTTAACCACCGACGCATCGGCAAATGGTATCGGAGCTGTGCTATCCCAAGGGGGTAGACCAATCACAATGATATCGCGTACCTTGAAAAGCAGCGAGCAAAACTATGCCACAAATGAGAGGGAATTATTAGCTATTGTGTGGGCCCTAGGCCAATTTCACAATTACTTGTATGGCAAAAAAGATACAAGGATTTTCACAGACCACCAGCCTCTCACATTTTCAGTTTCTGATAGAAACACAAATGCAAAGATAAAGAGATGGAAGGCTTATATTGATGAACAGAATGGAAAAATTTTTTATAAGCCAGGCAAAGAAAATTTTGTAGCAGATGCCCTCTCGAGGCAAAATGTTAATGCCTTACAAAACGAAGTCCAGTCAGACGCTGCGACCATCCATAGCGAGTTGTCCCTAACATACACAATTGAAACGACCGAAAAACCTCTCAACTGTTTCAGGAACCAGATAGTTCTAGAAACAGCGCAATTTCCATTAAAAAGAATTTTAATTTTGTTTGGCAGTAAAACCCGCCATTTAATAAGTTTCAAAGATAAAGATTCCCTACTGGAAACGCTAAAAGAAATAATCAACCCAAATGTGGTGAACGCGATAAATTGCGAGCTCCCGGTTCTGGCCAGCTTCCAGAACGAACTCGTAGCGAGCTTTCCAGCAACAAAAATATGGCATTGCAAAAATGTGGTCTCGGATATCACCGACAAAAATGAACAGGTAGAAATCCTTGTGACAGAGCACAATCGTGCACATAGGGCGGCACAAGAAAACGTTAAGCAGGTGATACGAGACTATTATTTCCAAAAATGACAAAAATGGCTAATAAAATTGTTGTAAATTGCAAAGTTTGCATAAAAGCCTAATATGATTGGCACCCCAAAAAACAAGAGTTAGGAATTACACCCATTCCGTCGTACACTGGTGAAATGCTCCACATAGACATTTTCTCCACAGATAAAGAAACAGTTTCTAACTTGCATTGACAAGTTTTCCAAATTCGCGGTGGTACAACAAATAGCCTCGCGCACAATTATCGACTTGAAAGCGCCCATCCTGCAACTGGTGAATATTTTCCCAGACATCAGGACAATATATTGTGATAACGAAGCTGCCTTCAACTCAGAAACTATAAAAACGCTTCTCAAAAATGGGTACGGAATAGACATAGTAAATGCGCCTCCGTTACACAGTACATCGAATGGGCAGGTAGAACGTTTCCATAGTACCCTAACAGAGATAGCTAGGTGTCTGAAAATCGACAAAAAAATCGATGACACAGCAGAGTTAATAATGAGGGCAACTGTAGAATATAACAGATCGCTTCATTCGGTGATTGACAAAACACCCATTGAGGTGGTTCATGCTATGACAAAAGAACTTGGACAGACAATCAAAGAAAAAATCGCCAAAGCACAGCAGGCGAACCTAGATAGGTGTAACCCGAACAGACAGAACAGGATATTTGAGGTAGGAGAAAAGGTATTTTTAAAAAATAATAAGCTATTAGGCAACAAACTAACACCGCTATGCTCAGAAGAAAAGGTTCAAGCAGATATAGGAACATCTGTTCTTATTAAGGGGAGGGTGGTCCACAAGGACAACCTCAAATAGTAAGACACAAGCACACTAGTTAGAAATAAGCATTACGACAAGACACAAGCACACTAGTTAGAAATAAGCATTCCCACACACCCATTCATACGTCCACTTTATCTTACAGGTTCGTGGGCGTACTCTTTCTTATACTTGCTGCAGCAAATGCTCGGATTACCGACTTTTCGCACTCAAGATACATTCCTGTATTAGGGGGTAATGTGTTAGTGTGGGAGCAACGCAATTTTATGAGACATTCCAGTAACTTATCAGACTTTCTAGGCATAGTGAGTGAAACAGAGAAATTGTCCGAGTATTTCCCTGAGTCCCACATGAAGAAATTATTAGAGATCGACATCGACCACATCCGAAACCTTCTGTCCACACTGACGATCCACCACAGGATAGCAAGAAGCTTAGATTTTTTAGGCACGGCACTCAAGGTGATAGCGGGTACTCCCGATGCCTCAGACTTAGAAAAGATAAAAATGTCCGAGTCCCAGCTGAACATAATAAACCCTACTATCCTTGATCACAGCGATTTGAAGTCCCTCATTGAACAGTCGGTAGAAGTCCCCATTGTCAGTCTCATAGAAGCATCTAGCATTAAAATTGTCCAGTTAGGAGACATTATTCACATAATCATTTCATACCCTAATGTTAAGTTCATTTGTAAGAAGGTTACCGTTTTCCCGGTGTCACAACAACACATAATCCTACAACTGCAAGAAGACATCGTAGCAGAATGCGATAGTGACGCACTGGCAGTAACAGATTGCGTCGATACCACATACACCACCTTTTGCAAGTCATCCCCACACGACACATGCGCCCGAGCTTTACATGCGGGAAGCACAGCCATCTGCCACTCTCAACCGAGCCACCTAGCACCCATTACGTTTGTTGACGATGGGGTCATTATCATCAATGAATGTTCTGCGAAAGTCAGCACGGACAATGGCCCAGAGATCACCACAAATGGCACGTTTCTCCTCACGTTCAGCCTCTTTGCCACCATCAACGGCACTAAGTATGCGAACCAACGCGAGAAGTTGAACAAATCCCCGGGTATTGCCGGTTCACCCCTGGTCAACATCACCGCCCATGACTCTATCCTGAGTATACCACTCCTCCACAGGATGAATAACCACAACCTACATCTCATCCAACAGTTCAAGGAGGAAGTGGCCACCGCTGGGTCACCCAGAACCTGGTTCGTGGCTGGGGCTATACTCAGCCTTGTCTTCACAGGCTCTCTTCTCCTCTGCCAAGTATTGAGGAAAAGACGACACTCAAGGGACTTACAAAAGGTCATCAACGAACTCAGCACGACCGAGGACGGTCTTAATTCCAAGGGGGGAATAGTTAACGAGTAACCCTCGCGCACCAAAACCGCGCGAGCTAGCCCGCACTGATAACGCTGACGCGGCGAAACCCAGCGTTCAGTGCCCTGGCTGCAGTGGTAACCTGATCCCTTGCTCGGACGCAAGAGCAGTATTATCACTTTTGCTGAGCCAACACTTTATGCTTTGTAGCTTAGGTATTTTTTGGTTTGTCTTTTGTAGCTTTTGCCTTCAGCTTTGGCTGGCAACCAACTTAGTTTTTAGTTTTGATTTGAATTTAATAAAGAGCACTTGGCTCTCTGATTGAACTCCGGCCCAAGCCGTAAAACTTATCATTTGCATTATTGAGCCACAAGGCCAATAATTAAAGAAGGGCAGTCACCCTTCCATCATAATCATCATATCCTGACCAGGATAGGATCGAAAAGGAGTCAGCATCCTTCATCAGCAGGCGTACTCACTGGAGGCATTGGGACGGAAGCTGGAAAAATATATTTTGTAAGCGCGCAGATCCCCATGCGAACTTCAGATGAAGCTTCTTAAGGTCCACGGTTACCTGATGGTGTAGTAGAGAGTCCATACCCAACAGGCTGGGTGTATCACCTTCGACCATTAAGAAGCCGTGTTGGATTCTGCGGCCAGCAATGGTCAAGCCCACAGTGGCTTTGGCTGTGGCCACGAACTGCTCCGAGGAAGGGCCCTGTAGAGTCACATGACACGGCGTGACAGGCACTGGCTCCTTACAGTCTCTGGCGTTCAGCAGCGACACGGTGGCGCATGTGTCGACGATAAAGCAAACCAGACGTTTCTGAAAAAAAAGGAAACAATGTAGGTTCTGGTCACCAGCGGAACCAACGGTATACGTAGCTTTGTCAAGCGAAGAAGTGGTCCCACGTGGGGCGTTCCATAGGGGAGCGCCGGCTTCCTGATGGTTGTCACCAAAAGTCGTAATCACTGTTTTGGACAGGGAAGACTTTGACTCTTCGGAAATCTCGCGGAGCGGCGGCTCGGTAAACAACAGGGCAAGGACGGCCTCGGCTTCTTCTGAAGGAGGACTGGGTCCGGCAGGTGGTTGTTCGAACGGCGGCAGGCTCAAGGCGGGATGCCTCGATGAGTCGGGGGCCACCGACTCATCTGATTCCGATTGGAGAACTGGTGGAGCGCCGGCTTCCTGATGGTTGACACCAAAAGTAACCACAGTTTTGGACAGGGAAGACTTTGACTCTTCGGAAATCTCGCGGAGCGGCGGCTCGTTAAACAACAGGGCAAGGACGGCCTCAGCTTCTTCTGAAGGAGGACTGGGTCCGGCAGGTGGTTGTTCGAACGGCGGCAGGCTCAAGGCAGATTGCTTCAATGAGTCGGAGGCCAGCGATATGGCTTGGGTCAACTTTAGTCGCTCTGATTCCGATTGGAGAACTGGTGGCAAGGTAGGGCGGGGCGCGTTCATCGTCTGCGCAGCGGTGGTAGGCTGGGTTGGGCTCGGATCGAGTTGCTGAGATCGATTCTGAGGTGGTTTGGGGCTTGGTTTCGGTTTTGCTTTCATTTTTGTTGAAGCGAGAGAATGGTCAACTCGCTGGGGGCGCTGTGGTTTGTGGCCAACCTCCGCCCCGGAAGGCTGGCGCTGTTTAGTTTTCCTAGAGACGCGCAGGGGCAGGTGATTGGCCTGGGCTGCGCTGGGCAGGTCTGCTAAAATTCCGACCACTTTGCCTTGGAGATTGCGGTTGGGCTTCGGCTGTTACCGCAGTCACGTTTAGAACGGCGCCAGCGGGGCGTCGACGGCACTGTGCGTCGAGGCGATTAGCCATATCCACCGCGTCCATGAGTGTGCAAGGATTGCTAGCGAGAATCAAGACCTGGTAATTGGTCTCTCGAATACCATCAATGAACCGTTGGACCACTATGTTGTTGTAGGTCTCTGGCGATAGTTCACTGAAAACTGCTCGTCCCAAGCGCTCCAAGTCCATGGCGAAATCGTCAAGAGATTCCTTAGTGCCTTGAACGCGGTTATGAAACGCATGGTATCCCGTGTGAGTACTAACTGTAAAGTGCTCGCGCATGGCCGACGTTAGGGCATCGTAAGACCGTAGGGTGGTCTCTGGCAACGTCGCGTGAAACCTTTGGGCCCGGCCGCGCAAACTCATATACAGCTTTCGGCATTTCTTCTCCTCTGACCAGTGATATTCGGACGCCATGTCATCTAGAAGGCGATTGAATTCTGCCCAGGGCCGGGTGCCGTCGTACGTAGGAGGTGGCTCCATGTCCGACAACTCTAACACTTCCCTAGGGGGTGTATGGTTGGCGGCCTGTGGGTGGCTGTTAGGAGCGGTGGGAGACGCAACTGGAAGGGCGCTATGGGCCTGCGGGGTCACAGGGGCGGGGCGCGCACTATATCCGACACTCTTTCCTTGATTCTGTGGCACATTTTCAGCTGCTGGCCATGCTGGGGCCTGTAGGGAGGCAGCATTTAATGGAAGATCCGCCCCTCCGGTCGTGCGAGGAGTACTGGCAGAAAGTCCATCTCTATTGGCCGGCAAGCTGGGCGCTGTATCTGCTGCTGGCGAGGCGGCACTCTGCCGACCATATTGCGCACTTAGCATAGTGCGTTCAAACGACGCCCACAACTGTTCGAATTTTTGTTCAAACTTGTGCTCCAGCGATCGGTCGAATGCTTCCAAGCTGCTGGCCATGGCAGTCAGCTGTTGCTGCACGTCACGTAAGGCGACCTCCATGTTCTGCTGCTGCCGCATGGCGGCTGCGGCTCCCTCTTTTTCGCTGGTAGGCATTGCCTGGCGTTGGCGAGATTTTTTAGGCATCGCGGTCTGGGCTTTCGCAAACCTGATCGATGACCCCACACCTGACACCAATGTAGCGAGATTTGGTCAATCCTGTTGACTTCGCCTTGGTGGGTTAGCCGAGCGGAACTAAATTGTTTAGGTGATAGGGGAAAAATTATCCCGCAGTGGTCCAGGCAAGCCGAGCAAAATAAAAGAGGAGTCGTCCCAATTAGAATTAAGAGTGTTTATTTGCACGTGTCCAATTGTCTTGGTCGAAAAAGTAAGAGAGACTCTTTTCACGTGTACAATTAGGTTAGACGGAAAAAGTTAGAGAGCGCACTTAAGGTAAAAAGAAACACGAGATCAGTATCGATATCAGTACTTGACTCGTGACATGACCCTTAGCATTAACTGCGGTCATTAGGACTGGTTCGCTACAATATATAGATAAGACAGCGACTCCGCTTCCGGCGTCTCCGACAGCGTGTCTCTTAGAATTAAATCCATTATTAAATCAGTTCAAGTTTGAGTGCTGACTGAAAATGAGAGTTGAAGTTTAAGTGCTGACTGAAAATGTCAGAACACAAGTGTCTAAAGAAGAAATAAAGGAAACAGATAAAGTTATAAACCTTATTATTATTGGGAGCCGGGCGGAATAAAAAAGAAAAGAAGGGAAAAAAAGCTTTCTACAGGAGTGTCTGCGTGCAAGAAGACTAAGCCAGCGTTCTCGGTCCACAGCGAACTGGTCGGCTCTCCAGGAGATTTTAAAAAGGCATGCCCTTCCAAAAAACATATCGAAGATGCTTTAGCGATATATGCAATGACCTAGACGAGAGCCCTTGGGCCTCGCTTACAAGTTGGCCGTAAAAAAGCTAAAATCGAGCAGCCGACCAGTACCATCAAGTCGTGACCAGATGGCGCATATTGTGGAAACCCTTTTCCCACGTCGAACAACATGGGATCAACGGACGCCCTACAGGCTGCGACGGAAGAAGTTGTAGCGGCAGCAAGCGCCTTCAAGGATGACAAAGGACCAGGACCAGACGGCGTCCCCAATAAGGTGCTCAAGCTTGCAATCACAGCCAACCCTGAACCATTTGTGGAGCTTTACAATGCTTGCTTTTCGGAGGGAACCTTCCCGGAAAGATGGAAGCGGCAGAGATTGGTCCTACTACCAAAGGGAGCAAAAAATGTGGATGACCCGTCATCATACAGACCGCTATGTATGATGGATACGGCAGGAAAAGTACTTGAGCGCATCATTCAAACACGCCTTGAAACCTCAGTTGAAGCATGGATGTCCCCCAGGCAATACGGTTTTAGGAAGAGACGTTCTACTATCCACGCAGTTCGTGAGCTGCACAACATTGCTAGTGCAGCCATTGAAGGACAGCGCTGGATGTTTGGTAGCAAAGAGTATTGCTTGGTGGTCACTCTGGACATCAAAAATGCCTTTAACTCGGCAGGGTGGAATCATATCTTGCGGGCTCTAAGTGCAAAAAATGTGCCTCCATACCTCATTGCAATCGTAGAAGACTATCTGAGCGGCAGAATACTCACATACAAGTCTGATCACGGTGAGCAGCAATACATCACCGGAGGAGTTGCACAGGGTTCAGTCCTAGGACCAATGCTGTGGAATATTATGTATCACGGCATACTGCGACTTCTGCTGCCAACAGGGGCCACAACAATTGGGTTTTGCTGATGACATTGCCATCGTGGTAGTAGCAAAGCATCTCACAGATGTGGAACGGACCGGCAACGTGGCTATTGAGGAAGTCAAGCGATGGCTCGAAAGGATGGACCTTACACTGGCCATCAACAAGACGGAGTCAGTGCTAATAAGTAGCAGGAAAATAGTAGAGCAGGCTACTATAAAAATTGGGAACGCGACAATAACCTCGCTGCCTCAACTTAAATATCTGGGAGTCATGATAGACCACAGACTCAACTTTAGAGACCACCTGATTTACGCAAGCCAGAAAGCAAGCAATACGGCAGCAGCATTAGCCAGAGTTATGGCAAACACTGGCGGACCAAAGCAATCCAGAAAGAAGTTACTGGTAAGCGTAGTGAGCTCAGCCCTGCTCTACGCTGCTCCAATATGGGCACCAGCCACGGACAGGTGACATACCACTTGACGCAACTCCTTACGGGACACGGATCCTATCTTTATAGGTTCAAACACGAAGACGACCCGTATTGCCCAGACTGTACAGGGCAATCGGTCATCCAAGACGCAGAACACGTTATTTTTGATTGTCCGTCCTTCATAAATGAACGAACCGAACTAAGCAGGGGGGTCGGGAGGACACCAGCCGTTAGCAACCTGGTGAATATAATGTTTGAATCGAAAAAAAATTGGTCTGCAGTCTGCAATATGGCCACAAAAATTTTCCAAAAACTGCGCTGCGCAGAAACCCTGCGTAATTCTAATACATAGGAGAGAATCCTAGGTGAGCATTATTCATTCCCCGGCGAAGTAATACCGAACGGTGGTTCCGCCGGAAATCGGGATGGGGGTGGATTGTTTAGTGGGTGCGGTAACTCAAGTCCCACACTTTGGTTGCGATATCCTAGCGCCAAACCGGCTTTAAAGCTTTCAACCACCCCTACACAAAAAAAAAAAAAAAAACATTCACACACCCGCACAGTCGTTGACTATCGTGGTGAACGGACGTGCTCTAGCTGAGCTCCGCGAAGATCAGGCTAAATCGCCCTCAAACGCGAAAACCGAGAGTTTATTGTGCAAATTGAATTATAAGTGACACCTTGGCCCACCGGGCAGACAATCAAGGTCACTCACAGTGCATAGTGCCAGTGACAATAGTTTGCCAGAACTAAATTATATCTGTCGACTGTAGTGGCTTGTGGCCCACAGGTGGCGGCCAAACTCTGAAGCGAGAGTACGCAGGTTCGATACCGGACAAAGGTCAGTCATTAACATGGCAATAGATTTATACGTTTTTCCTTCATCTCAGAGTCGTCGAATGAGACTTCTCTCCTCCGCACTGCAGTTACGCCCACGGCCCATCTAATACAATTTTAATGGTTATTAATTCCCCACTTAGTTATATTTTCCTTATGACCTTACCTTCTGCAACCTAATAATTGTATTTATAAACTACAGGTTAATGTTTTGCATTATACACCTATTTTGTTGACCAGCCGAGTTTGCAATTTAACCATTAAAACAATCCACAATTTTTTGCAGAAAGCTAATTAGTTCCGGGAATTCACCCAATTCTTACCGAAAAGGTGAAGCTTTATTATTAAATGTTATGTTTATATCAATTTAAATCGATAATTATTGTCCATGAGTGTATATGCTATAGTCATCCGATTTTGGCCAAACTTTGTAGAATTGTGTAAAAGTATATAAAATAAATATATGCCAACGTAAGGGTCATTTCCATTAAAAACAAAAATGTTTTTCTCAAAAGAACTAGTTTTTCGACCGATCGTTCCTATGGCAGCTGTATGCTATAGTCATCCGATTTGACCAAACTTTGTAGAATCGTGTGGGAGCATAAAAAACAAATATATTCAAAATTTTAAGGACATTTCCATTGAAAACAAAACAGTTTTTCTAACTAAGCCTACTTTTCAGACTCAACTTTTCTGTGACAGCTATACTATTTAGATGTCTGATTTAGACCAAATTTTGTAGAATCATGGAAAAGCATTGTAAACTAAGAAATACGAAGTTTGGAAGCTTGTACACATGGACACGGCGCTTAAGTTCTCTCTTGACAACGAGTGCGTGTCTACTTATTTTCTTTGGGAGGCAGGAACTCTCCTGTGGTTATGGGGGCGTATGTAGTGAGGTAAAGTTGCTGATCGGCTTAACATGGAAAACGCAGCGCGATCCTGGCTTACTGCATCCCAAGTCGACTCACACCTCCACGTGGTAACCCCTGGTAACAGAGCAATGCATCCGCAAAGCTGCTGGCTAACGTGAGCGGCGACCCTCTCTCCCTGGGGTCGAAAAGGGGCGTCGCATCGGGCTTGGCACCCGATAGGCGTATCCCCACCCGCCAATGAAAACTAACACAATGCCTCGGATATGGACCCCCCCGACGACGACCCACGCAAACGTTTTAAGGACCACGATTTGAGGATATGCACCTGGAATGTACGCACCCTCAATAGAGAGCGCGCGGATTCCAAGCTGGTGGATGTCCTCGAGGAACATTCGGCGGACATTACCGCACTTCGGGAAATAAGATGGACTGGACAGGGGTGTAGGAGGATAACATCCGAAACCAACGCCCTATGGGAGATCTACTACAGTGGACATGATTCGAAGCACGAGTTTGGTTGCGGCTTTGCAGTCAACAAAAGACTGTGCCGCTCTGTCATCAGCTTTACACCAGTTGACAAGCGACTTGCCGCACTCAGACTTAAGGCAAAGTATTTTAATATTAGTCTTATCTGTGCGCACGCCCCGACAGAAGAAAAGAACGATTCGGAAAAAGACGAATTCTATGAGCGCCTAGAAGACCTATATGAGCGCTGCCTTTAACGCAAAAAATCGGGAGAGAAGAAGTTTATCGCCCCGACTATCGGCCGATTTAGCCTTCACGATGATTCCAACGGAAATGGAGAGAGGCTAATAGACTTCGCTTCGGGCCGGAACATGGTCATTAGTAGCACCAGATTTGAACACCGCAACGACCACAAGGCGACCTGGAAGTCCCCTGGTCAATCAATACGAAACCAGATTGATCACTTTGTGATAGACGGACGGCACTCTTCGAGTGTTCTAGACGTACGTGTGTGCCGAGGAGCCAATATTGACTCGGATCACTACCTTGTTGCAGCCAAAGTACGCACACGGCTCAGTGTGGCACATGCCGCACAGTCTAATACACGCCGAAAGCTGAACGTTGAGAAGCTGCAATCACAACGGACATCCGAACCCCACCTGGCCCTCCTGGTGTTGACGAACAGTGGAAGCATATTTCACACTCTATGAGTACAGCTGCCAAGGAGATTCTCGGTTTCACCGAAAACTCCCGAAAACAGTCAGGGTACGATGATGATGGTGCCGCCGCGCTACTGCAGAGAAAGACGATGCCTACAGGAGAACTCTGCAGTCGGGTGCAACGCGGGCTGTTAATGAGAGATACCGGGAGAAAAGGAGAGAGAGAAGCGCCTTTTCAGAAGGAAGAAAAATGAGCAGGAAAAGCGCATGAGGGAGGAAGTCGAAGTGCTGTTCGGAAGGAGTGAGACTCGAAAATTCTACCAAAAGATTAGGCAACTAACCGAAGGTTTTAAGCCCAGAGTCACACTATTGAAGGACGAGCACGGAAATCTGGTCAGAAATCCGGAAGTGGCACTAGACAAATGGAGAAACTATTTCTCTAACCTGCTGGGAGGTGATGACGAACACAATGCCGCCTCTGGGGAAGTAGCGACACCACCAATCGATAACATAGGAGATAGATCCGCCGGACCATAATGAAGTCTTGTTAGCCATAAAAAGGCTAAAAAATAACAAATCTGCTGGCGCTGATGAGCTGCCTGCTGAATTGTTCAAGGCTGGCGGTGAGGAAAAAGAGAGTATGCACGAAGATTGGAGTGTAAGTGTACTCTGTCCAATATTTAAAAAAGGAGAGCCTGCGGTTTGCGCCAATTACCGCGGGATCAGTCTCCTTCCCATCGCATATAAGGTTCTATCATGCATCCTATGTGAACGTCTAAAGCCGAGAATAAGTGAACTGATTGAACCTTATCAGTGTGGCTTTAGACCTGGCAAATCCACCACGGACCAGATATTCACATTGCGACAAATCCTGGAGAAGACCCAAGAGAGATGTATCGACACCCACCACCTTTTTGTTGACTACAAAGCCGCCTTTGACACGCCGATAAGGTCAAAGTTCTTTGAAGCCCTGTCTACCTTTGGTATTCCAGCAAAGTACGTTCGACTTTGCATGATGACGTTGAGAAGCACACAAAGCTCCGTCAAAATAGGTAAAGACCGCTCCGAGCCTTTCGATACCAAAAGAGGTTTTAGGCAGGGTGATACCTTATCGTGCGACTTCTTTAATCTGCTGATGGAGTACATACTGCGCCAGTGCCCAAATGCTAACAGAACGGGCACCATCTTTACCAGAGATAACATGCTACTTGCATATGCCGATGATATTGACATCATCGGCAAAAGCGAATCTGTGGTAAAAAAGGCGTTCTCAGAGATAGAGAAGCAGTCAAAACTTATGGGCTTAGCGGTAAATGAGGATAAGACGAAGTACCTAGAATCAACGCGCAGTGAGTCTACGCTTGGACAATCTGTTGCAATGGGAGACTACAGCTTCCAGGTTGTTAAGGAATTTGTCTACCTCGGAACGACGATTACCAGCGACAACAACACCAGTCTGGAAATCCGAAGAAGAATAACTCTTGCAAACCGATGTTATTACGGGCTCAATAAGGAGTTCAAGAGCAGAGCACTCTCTGGAAAACGAAAATTGCGCTATACAAGTCGCTTATCATCCCAGTCCTGCTATACGGCGCAGAAGCATGGACAATGTCAAAAAAGGATAAGGCGGCAATTGGCGTGTTCGAGAGAAAAGTTCTTCGGAGGATTTATGGACCTCTAAACGCTGGCGGCGAATTTCGCATCCGAATGAATCGCGAACTGTAAGAGCTCTATGGGGACACTGACCTAGTCAAGCGCATAAAACAACAGCGTTTGCGCTGGATAGGACATGTTACCCGTATGGATGAT
This sequence comes from Lordiphosa collinella, assembly GCA_018904265.1. Lineage (NCBI taxonomy): Eukaryota > Metazoa > Arthropoda > Insecta > Diptera > Drosophilidae > Lordiphosa > Lordiphosa collinella. The sequence goes on along the minus strand of JAEIFV010001710.1, from coordinate 4,205 downwards.
AACGCTCCAGCAAAGCGTGTGTACAATCGGCATGCGATAGAGTTGGGAGGCACTCCCCCGCCTGGTCGACCAAAGCGGGAGACGAAGACTGGGAACTATGCTTTGGGCTGATGACGCCACATGAAAGGTGAAAACCTGGACCATGTGCATCAAAATGTCTGCCAAGGCGAGTGAATCTGTGCCGGAATATACTTCAGGTGACGACCTGACAAGCATACTGGGAGACGAAGACTGAGAGCTTTGCTTAAGGCTAGTGACGCCACATGAAAGGTGAGAACCTGGACCATGTGGACCATGTGCACACACACTACGCATTTTGCACACGCGGACATGAAGTAAAAAAATGGGTCATGGGTGTTTCGCTTCTTTGAAATAAATTCTTTATTCACTGCACTTCATATTTCCTTTCTATATATAGCCGCACCGAAAGTTCTTCAACGGATTCTCCTAATCTAATGCACTATGACTCGCTTACCACGACTTTTCCTGGGGGGGGCGGGGGTAACACCTGCAGCCGCCTCCTGCTGGCCGTGTGGGCGTGGGCACTTGTCCAGTTCACCGCGTGTTCACTTGTTGTCTGCTTGGGATGCGAGCCGCGTGGTTGCCGTGGTTAACTTCGGTTTCGACTCTCGATTTTCCGCGAACACAACCTTCCTTGGGCCTGGCCAAAATTCGACTCCTCGAGCGCCAAAAATGTCGCGGCGATCGCGGCGTCGCGCCGACTCACAACTGTGTGACCAGCGCGGGTGTGTTTAGTGATGACAACGTGGTGAACTGGAACTGGTTCGTGCAAGTGCCTTCGTTGACCTTAATAATACTAATTAGGGATGTGTTGCTTTTAACTTAGGTTTAATAATAATAAAATATAATGAAAATTTCAGTCTGTTTTTGAGGATTCGTTTCCTTGGTGGCGGGAGCTCCAGTGCTCTGGTACTTAAACTAATGTTTTGGGGCGTACTAAAATTAGGGCGTCACACCACCTAACAATCGGAAAGTATACTTTTCGGGGCTTTTATGTTAACTGAAAAGTTATTCTGTAAACACATTAAAAAAGAATACTAGATAGCCAATGTTTGCTCAGAAAAACGCGAATAACTTTGCCAAACGGTAACCATTCAAAAATAATGAATGGACCACGGTAAGGTCTAAAACCCGAAAGCCTAGGCCACCAAGAAACGACGTCATAAGCCTTGTACGGAGAACGCAAAAAAGCGCTCGCAAACAAAAATCTTCATATAAAAATGACACTAAAACCGCTCTCAAAATTTTTGACGTTAAACGTTTTGCGACTAGTATGCTTACAAGCACACAGGGGGGTTGTAAAATCCACATTGACGTCTTCGCGTTGCCAACTACTTTGCACATGTGGATTTTATTGAACAGCTGTTCGAGTTTTGTTTGTGTGCCCAAACTAATTAAATTTATTTATTTTGACGGTCGGTAGCCGTAAAAAGTGCATGGGAAGCCATAGGTGTGGAGCTTCAAAAGAAGGCAAGATAAATATTGAACATATGTTTTATAATAATTAAATCATGGATATTTGTCCTTCAGCCAGTGAATGCAAAGCTGCTTGGGCTTCGTTGCGCGACAGCTACAGGTACAGCAAGGCGTCTGCGGCCAAGCGCTATTAAAGTGGGAGTGCGGGGGGCGTCATGTTGGAGGAGCCCCAAGTAAGCGACCAAGTTGACTGGGAGTTAGCCGCACATATGTCGTTTATGCCAGACATGTCATCGCAGAGAAGGTAAGCCGTATTGAATTACATGTTATAATTTTGAAAAAATTATATATTATTTTTGCAGAACTTTCAGCTCTTCGTTTGAACCGAATGAAGCGTCTTGCAGAACCAGCTCTCCACACCAGCTTCAATTTGAAACTGACAGTTTCAATCAAACTCCGTGGCGAGCAATTGCACTTGTCCCGTAAGAATCCCCTGAAGACGGACCCCGATGTGGGCTCGAAATATATTGGGAAAATAAAATACAAAAAGGCCGTTTTATTTTCGGATGAGACGGATGACCTCGAGCCCTCCCAACCAAACCTTTGGATATCTTGAAATATTTTTGTAAATTTTATAATAATGGCATTTTTTTTAAATTAGTAAATTATATAAATGAGAATGAAAATTTATTACATCGGATTAGATGGATTTTGCACTCCAGCAGATTCGTATTGCCACGGTACAGATCCAACTGGAGAGCTTACATACTCCTTAACCGAATTCCGAACAAATTTCGGGTAGTCTTGCAAACGACCACGGAAACCTTGAAGAGGGGTACATGCGTTGCTTTGGGGTGTTTCCAAATCTCTAGACTTCGCGTACCTTCTTAAATTTGTTCGCATCAAATAATTGTGCAGGAAACAACATGCTGTTACTTTTTTTAGGGCTCTTTCCGGCTGACACAGCAAAGTGCGTTGTACAGCCATCCACTTGGCACTAAGAATACCGAATGTATTCTCAAAACATCGGCGAGCTCTACTGAGGCGGTAATTAAAGACTCGCTCTTCTTGGGTCAGGTTTCTACCCCATACGGCTTCATGATGCGCTTGTGCAGCGGAAATGCATCATCTCCAACAAAGAAGAATGGGGTGTTCTTTCCGTTGAGCAAGTTGTCTTCTGGAAAGTCCAGACTGCCAGACAGAATGGCCTTGCCAAGCTTAGAGTGTGAAAAGACATCCATGTCTCCCTCACTTCCATAAGCTCCAATGTCGATGTAGGCAAATCGATAGGATGCGTCGCAAGTCCACAACAGCACAATCGAATGAAAGCCCTAAATTTGCAGGGAAAAATTGTTATTATATGTGGAATTATATACATAAGTGACTTACTTTGTAATTATAAAATGCACTTCCACTGTTGCGTGGTGCCTTTATAGCCACATGTTTACCGTCAATGGCACCAACGCAGTTTGGGAAGTTCCATGATTCCAGGAATTCAGAGGCGCATTTTACTCAGTGATGTGCCATGTCGACAATACGATGTCAACATCACTATTAATGACGTGTCAACAATCGAGAGTCAACAATGATTTTTGTTGACATGTCATCAATTTCAATATAATTAATTTTACAAATAAACTCGGATTGTTCAATTTTAAATTTTATTAAAAGAAAAGTTAGTTCATTTTTTTCAGGGACCGTAACGGTTATAATTTTTAAAATAAAAATTGTACAATAACCATTATTTTTTGATTTTTATCAAAAAATTGAAAATAACTTTTATTTTTGATTTAAAAAAAAAAATTTCAAAATAATAATTAAATTTCAATTTTTATTTAAAAATCAATTTTCAATTTTTATAAAAAATCGAAAAGTAAAGATTATTTTTCAATTTTTATGATGATTACATGATGGTTTTTAAATAAAAATTGAAATTTAATTATTATTATGTAATTTATTTTTTTAAATCAAAAATAAGAGTTAAAATTAATTTTTATTATAAAAATTGAAAATAAAGGTTTATCCTGCCAACAGAATCCTGGACCCTGAATTAATATATCTAAGATATTTTCCTTCATCTAAATTATTGTTTTAAGGTTCGATTTTTATGAACTCATAACTCTTATTTGCAATCCCTGATTTTTTTATATAACCGGTAAAACAGAAAAAAGGATGCGCGCTTCCTCTCGCTCAGAGTTATTTGCGAGCTCTGCTAACCAGAATCAGCTGATAGTGCATTGTTGACATTGTTGACTATTGTTGACAATGTTGACATTGTTGACGCTTTGTCTACACCACAACGTCGAAAATTAAAGTTGACGCGTCGTGGCACATCACTGATTTTACCATATACTCTCGATCCCATTTCGGCAGTTCTCCACAGAGCTCAGAACAAATGGCATCACATACCAGGTCAATAGTAGCGCCCAAATGTTGCTTGCTGATTCGATACGTCGAGCCAACGAGAAGTTGAATATCGCCAGACGCCAGGAACCTTGTAAAGGAATGATGGAACATTCTGATATATACAAAAATACATAACCATTTTCAACCAAAATCTTACTCGAGAACAATAGCCAATTTGGCTTTGAGAGGAATCGCGTCTGGGCGGTGATTTTCTCAATGTTTTTCCCAATGTCTCTCTCAATGTTAGTGATAAATGATTTTGGTTTAAGGACTAAATCAGAATTTTGTAATTTTATATTTTTGTGACTAGTGCATTAATCATAAGTTTTTAACAACTTGTAGCACTAGGAAGTAAGTAAGTA
>JAEIFV010001709.1:0-23244 GCA_018904265.1 Lordiphosa collinella | reverse complement strand
ATGCCGATCAAGAATATATATACTTTTATGGGGTCGGAGATGCTTGCTTTTGGCTGTTACATACTTTTGCACAAACTTAACATACTCTGTGTACCTCTGGTATAACAAAACAAACTAAGAAGAGTTAATAGCAAATCGTGCTCGTAAATAGAAGAAAACAAGCCGGCTGCCGACTTTCATGAATATTTTTCAATTCAGAGTATGAGAAAATAATTATATTTATTATAGACTTGAAAAGTGTATTATAATTTTGCCTAGAAAATTGGAACCCATAGAAGGAATCATCTCCAACCATATAAAATATATATATTCTTGATCAGCATGACGAGCTGAATCGATTGAGCTTTGTCCGTCCGTCTGTCCGTCACGTCCGTCCGTTTAATTCTACGCAAACTAGTCCCTCAGTTTTGAATCTATCGAGCTGAAATTAGTGTTTTTATTGAATTTCCCTATGAACACAAGACGTGAAGCTTATAAATTAAGTCATTGGACACAATATCAAGTCAGTGGTCAGAAAAGTTTCAAGTGTATTTAAGCTTCGACACGCGAAGTTTGTTTTGCTTTCTCGTTTGTTAATAAAAAATAAATGGTAAAAATACGAGTTTTAAACTTTAAACGGGTTGCTCATAAACACTTCCACATATCTTTAAAATGTCAAAAAATCAATGTTTTTTTTTCAAAATAAAATTTAAAAAACCCAAAAATGTTTAAAAATTTTCCATCTTTTAACTTTAATACAAATTTTACAGAACGAAAAAATTTATGTTCGAAAAACCAAACTATGATCACAACACCCCATCTTCCCTTACTGATTTTTAAATTGGTTTCTTTTGGGTACAAGACAGTTTTGTCATTTTGTCTAAACAAATTATAATTATTTGAGATAATGTATTTGAAAGCTAAGAAAGATTACTTTTACGATGAATTTAGGAAAAGTTCGACTAAATATGCTGGTTTTCCACAGACCTTTCCCTACTTGATGGAGCATTTCCCCAAAGAGATACGTGTTCAGCACACTCAACTCTTTCTACAAACTGTAAAATATCAAGTTTCGTAGCCATGTTTTATCAAAATAAATATATTTATCGGATGTTCCGTGAGTCTGTTTGTTTGAGAGCGTTGATCTCAGAGACTAAAAGAGATTGAGATCTAAACGTAAACACCCAGAAAATAAGTATCATTCCAAATTTAGAGTGAAATTAAACCGTTTTCGAAAGTTCTTTTGTTATTTATTTTCTTAAATTTCGCATAAATCAATTTTAAGTTTAAAATCATGTAAGTAAAAAAATTTGTAATATTGTACCAGAATCATATATTTGATCAAGTTTATTGGATTTTATAATTCCTAAACAAACATAAGAGTATTGCTCTGAGATTTAAAAAATTCGGAACCTTTTAGACAACGATAAAAGGATAGTTAATAACAAAAAAAAAAAATTATTTTTTTTTAATATAATCATTATAAAATTCCTTAAATTAAAATAAAAAAAAAAAAAAAAAAACAAACGTTTCAAATTCTTCCTGGGATAGAAACAAACAAATTTTTCAAGCCCTTCTTTGTTTGCTAAAGAAGCAACTTGTGCGTGGTACCATCAAAATAAAGAGATACTAAATCATTTAATTCCTGTTATTCAGTTCTCGTTCCACTGTGCACACCGTTGAAACTGCAAGTACATTTGCCAGTCAGGCACCATTTAAAGTGCAGCCATTTAGTCGAATAGTAAAACTTGAAAACTCGACCCAACCCAATCTCCATATACAAGTAACAGCTCCAACATAAAATGCCAGCGAGACGCTCCAAGTTCTCAAATGCGTGAGTTGTCCCCTTTTCCCGCCAGCTTAGTGCAAAGCCAAATTGAAAGCCAACGCTTTCAATGGTAATGTTCAATTCCCATTCAACGATCTCTCTCGCACTCTCTACTGTCCCACACTCTCTGTGCCATTCGTGTGTGCGTTGAATTGTTCGCTTGTCGGTGGATTGTTTAGTTACTTGTGCGGCATTTTCAGTTTTCAGTTTTAGTTCAGTTTGTCAACGCGTCGCATGCGTGTCCACGGGAAGTTCCCATTTTCCGAGTGTTGAAGTAAAAATAAAAATATATTTTTACAATAATAAAAGTGTTATTTATAGTGGGAAAATCTGTGAAATATTTAAGTGAAAAAGTATTACGCAAAAAAAAAAGGATAAAACTCCATTCAACATGTCGCCCTCCGGTTCAACAGGCTGCTTGCTGCTGGCTTTGGTTTGCCTGGTGCTGTGTTTTAATACAGGTGGGTGAAGCAGGGAGATGATGTTGGAGATGCAGTAAGAGTCGAGTTTTTTTTTTTTGATGAAAGTGCAGTTAATTAAGGGTTGAGTGTGTAAGTAAGTGTGTGTGCATGAACTTGCATTTAAATGGCTACAAAAAAGGGTAAACTCAAAAGTTCACTGAACCAGCTTAAGAGGGGTAAGCCAAGCGTATGAAAATGTGAAATTGAAATTGAGGAGCATTTAAAGTTGGTTGTTAAATAAATTTTTACTTGAGATTAAGATAATTTAAATTCTTCAAAAAATATATTTTCTTCATTAGAAAATGATTAAAATTGTAAAGATTTAACGTTGCTAATATAATTTTTTTTAGAATATTGTGTTCAAATATTGAGCTTTCTCCTTTTGTCCGTCTGTCTGACATTTTCTGAGTATAAAACTATTAATCCCTTCTCATTTCACTTAAAAAAGACTGCAATTTTAAAGTAATACTTCACTTCAATTTCCTTCAAGCATCTTTTCTATACACTACAATTTGTTGAGCTTCACTTTACCCTTGGCAGACGCTCAACAACCATTCAGAATCAATCAAAAGTATAAGCACATCGTATAAAGCAATTGTTGACCCAATTGATAATATGCCCTGAGATGACACTCTCATTGTCATTGCACTTTTTGTTATTCTGCACCTCATTATCATTGCATTCATAATCGATTTGAATAGCTGCACACACCCGGCGTATACTTAACATTGGCTTATTTCATGATTTATTAATATTTATGCACTTGTCCGCTTTTATTTTTCTGCCAATCTCATTCTACAGTTTATTTATACTTCATCCTCCCCAGCTATTTGGAAAAATACAACAATGTTTTTATGACCTTAAAAAATCAGAAAAAAAAATTAATATAAATGCTTTTGGCTGGCTTTGCTAGCAGTCGAAATTTATGTATCTCAAAGACTATCTAAAAAGGGGATATCGTCAATTTCATTGACAGGCTTAAATAAGTTGAAGTGCGTACGAAATTAATGTTTATTTAATTGAATTCAATTTGTCAACAATTTAAAAATGGGTCAATAAATCGTTTACAATCGCCTTAAGTAATTGTCTTTGAAAGAGGGGCATAAGGCTTAGAAGTGCATTAAACAAAAAGTTAGAATGGCTTTTCTTATTAAGGCACATATTCTTACCATTACTTATTAGATGGAGGATTCGCATTACTTTGGCTTTGGCTATAAAAATAGATTTTATGCAACTGGCTTAGTTACAAGATAAACTAGAAGATAAGGTTGAAAGCTTCTAGGAAATTGCCCCCGAACCGATGCTAGTAAAATCAACGGCTGGCAGCTCAATTGAAGCCGCATTCACTCTAGTTTTTGTCAAATGTGTCCATTTCTTTAAACTTTATTGTAAAGAAAATCAAAGAAAAATTTCCCAATATTGGTTTTTGGATAGCATTTTAGTAGGACTTCACTAGCTGTTGGTGGCAGCTTAGAAGTTACCAGCCATGAAAAAGCTTCTCAAACATTGCAGTTCGGATTCGGAGTTAAGCTGTAGGGCACTTACGCTTGTGCGATAATAAGAGGCACACAAGCCAAGAGATTAAGAGGAGCTCTGCTTTGGCCCTTTGGCTGTGTCAAGCATAATTTTAAAATATGTTAAATATTAAAAACTGGAAGTTATAGAAAGTAAGGTCCCAACACCCAAAAAAAGGAGTCATCAAAATGACACTATTTAGTCATCAATTTGAAACTATTGAGTATCTAATTCTCTTTAATACTTCATGTATCAAGTTGATGTTGTCGAAAGTATTAAAATGATATTTCGAAAATATCGAATTGATATTTGATATAACTAGTATTAGGCTTATACTATTTTGTATTTATTTTTTGTATCAATGTGATACTAGCAATTATCATTTTGATATTTCGATTGTCAACCTCTTGGTATCATTTTGATGCTAGCTTTTCTCAATCTTCTTTGATTCGATCATCTTGGAAAGCGCAGAAACAGCGTCCTCCCTAAAAAGATATACTCGTTATTTACAAATCTGTGCAAGGAACGATATGTAGAATATAAGTTTTGCTGCTCACCTTGTAAATATAGAGCATGTGATCCATATTGAAACACATTAATTTAGTTATCCATAATATCTTTTACTATAAGCAAATTACCGATGTGCTTGCACTAAAATCAAAACAGTTAATGTCAGTCGTCAAGCGTCTTCTGGGCTGACAGCTCAGAAGGCTTCGTTTCCCAAACGAGCATAACATTTCGAATTTTCAAACTCTCAGAAAAATGTGATTGTTTCAAATTTGAGTATCAAATTAATAACTAAAAGATCGATTTGATACTCTCTAGGAATATATTGATACTAAAAAAATTATACTGGTTTTTTCTCAATTTGAGAAAACGTGTACCAAATTAATATTGATACCAATTTGGTTCGGTTTGGTTGATGTTTTCTGTTCTTGGTTTACCTTTCTGTGAAAATGTCCATATGGTATTTTGCTCATGGGTGAACGTACATAAATAACAGAGAATTACATCTTGATTCTAAGGTTCTCTCAAATAATATGCCTTTGTATGTCCCAACTGGGCTCGAAACTGTCTGTACCTTTGCTCCTCAATTCAATTGCCGCTTCGTTGTCGAGGATACTCTTATTGCCGCCTATCAATTGCAGGAAAAGATTATTACTATTTCAGTTTTCTCCTTTTATGACTGTTTTAACGACCTTTATATTGTTAACTTGAAGTTTTTACTGGCTCGAGGTCTTGCTATGTTATTGACATAACTTTAAACAGGGGCACACAACACAACAAAGGAGGCATCAGGTTGATCGGACGTCGTTTCATGAGGGACCAACCTCACTTTTCTCTTTATTTCTTTGACCAACTTGGAGGTTACCTCTTTACTAGTACCTAGTGGTTTGGATTTTTAAATACTGCCCAACCGAAACCATGAACCATGAACCGAACCTTTTAAATGTATGACTTCCCGGACCTGCTCTGTTTAACAAATGACTTCAGCCACCTATATAAGAACTTTTATTTTCTGTGCAATTTCTAGCAGGGATGCAAACCGATTCAGAAACCGATTCAGCTTCCTTTTAGAAACGCTGAACCGATTCGAAACCACATAGAAAAGTGGCTCAGTTCAGTTCTCTGACACTTTTCTCAAGCCAATGAAACTTATTAATAATGGAATTTTGATCTTTTCTTTAGGATAATTTTTATACAACATTCGGTTCGACCCTCTACAAAGATCTCCCTGATAAACCGCATTGATCCTTAGCGATGCCGGATTGACATAGCCTCTTAATATACATGTTATCAAGCGGGATTTCTTCACTTGAAAGTTCATAATAAATTCGTCGTCCTCTAGTGGACAATATTCTCATCAATTATATCAGAATGACACAATTTAGTCATCAATTTGAATCAGTTGAGTATCAAATTCTCTTTAATACTCCAAGTATCTAGTTGATATTTTCGAAAGTCTTAAAATGATATTTCAAAAATATCAAATTGATACTTATTAGTATGCGCCTGATTCCTTCATAAGTTGTATAGTAAGCTTATAGCAAGATACTCTTTCCCAACAAGCTTTAAAAGAAGTATTATCAGGCCTGTTTCCGTTTCCGAGTGGAATTAAAAAGTAAAACGATCGCAATTCCGAATGGTTTTCATTGAAATCGATTGTCTTTTTGAATGAATGCTTCAATAGTTTTCGAATTTTAATTCAGCCATAAGACAGCTTTAACAATTTCGATCAGCACTGCGCATGCGCTGATGCGGAAATGCGAAGAGCTCGGTTTTATTCCGATCGATCTTTCGTTCGCTTACACGCAATTGCCAAGGTACAAGCATAAAATAAATGATTTGAAATAAAATTGTACGCACGATATATCAATGTATACTTCAAAATCTCTACAATATTAGACATGTTACCATAAAAATATTGGCAAGATGAAAAGATTCACCGTTGCCAAGAAAATTGTCATTTACTTTTCATTCCACTGACTTTTTGGCAAAACTTTTGAAACCGAGTAACTTGATCGTTTTTCGGAAACGGGAACAGCTACCAATTCCGATTCCGCATGATCTGATCGAAATCGAAAACGGGAACAGGCTGTATATTTCCAATAAACAAGAATGGCAACCTCGAAGATCCCTGTAACTATTGGGGCATATCCTTTATAAACGTTAAAGCTAAAATACTCGCATCGGTTCTGCTTACCAGATTAGAGAAATGGGTAAATGAACATTCAAAACTCAACGAATTCCATTTTGGATTCAGGTATGGATAGTCAGCGGTAGACGCCATATATGAGCTCGAATCGATCGCAACCTCCCGCCCACAAGCAAGTTAAAAAAGTCTATTGCTGTTTTGTGGACTTTAAAGACGCTTTTGACACTGTCAACATAAGAAGTTTGTGGTAAAAATTGAGCAACCTCAACATATCATATAACATTTAAAGAGTGCTGCAAAACTTTTACTATGGAACCGAGGCAGCAGTTTGGGACATGGATTAGAGGTGGAATTTCGGTTGGAGGGACACAATAAAACTCTTATGTATGCTGATGATTTGGATCTGATGGCGATTCTCCGGAGTTGCTGCAAGTAATGCTGGATGAAGTGTACAACTACTGCTGAATGTGGTGTCTTACAACTAATGTTGAAAAAACAAAGTTCTACCCAAACGGAACAATAGAGGAAGGATCAGAATAAGGATGAAGTTTATCTTCATAAACCTACAGGCAAAACAAAGCTGTTTTCAAGTATTGCCACGGCCGCTCGCTTTTTTTCAATCAGAAGAGCCTTTTCCTTACCAACTTACCTTGCATTCTTGTACAGAAGTCGTTTAAAGTTATTTGAATTTTATGGTTCGGTTATTTTCTTTCAGGGGCCTCATGTCTTAGTACACAATTATTTGAAGTAATTTTCTTGACTTCAGCCTATGGTAAGGTTTATTGCCCTCGGCCTGTAAATGCGAGCATATCTTTAGCATTGTACAATATGCAAAAGTCACCAACAATACGGCTTGACTTTCCCACACAACACAACACACATGCCAGAGTTCACATGCAATTTTTCCATTAAGCAGCCAAGGCAAACTTTATGCGACTTTCGTGGGGCCGTCATATACCGTCTAATACATAATTCCACTTACCATCCAACGACTTAAATACTAGCGTAAAATATAGTGTTGATTATCAGCTCTCTAAGCCAGAAAAGTATGAGCTCATGGGTTGTAACTTGGTTTCCCTAAAATGTGGCAAAAGGGGAAGAATTAGGTGCATGCAATCAAAGTTCATTCAACTGCACAAAAATGTTGTCGAACATTTTCCACATTTGATTTGTTTTGTATTCAAGTAAATGGCCCAAATGCTTTGATAATATGTTGTGGATTAGTGGAAAGTATGGCATACTTGAACCCACCCCAAAAAGGCCCCACCTAAGAGGCTTATAAAGCACACCCATAAATACTTTTGCATTCCTTAAAGCTAACCTTTTCAGAGTACAATTTCCATTAAAAGGCAATTTTCTAGTACAGAAATTATTTTTAATGACTTACACGTACAACGAAACGATGACATTTGTGGGTGTGCATATTAATGGAAACAACAAAATTTTGCACTGAATCAGCCTGGCATCTGACTATAGTCAGTTTGTCAATCATTTAGTCAACTGAATTGAGTTGATTTTGTAGTCTGTTCATGCATATTAACTATTACAAAAATAAATAACTAGCAAAGTAAAGTAGTGTAAAGAGAGAGCACATCAATTGAAGTTTGTAGAACTATTGGCTGGCATCGTTTAACGACACGCCCTTGCAACATAATCATTTATACACTTTTAGTTGATGACTTGGCATGTCAAACAATGTGAATGTACTTCCTGGGTGAGGCCCAGGACTGTTTTTTGGGCCTACTTTTATTTTATTTGATAACCTGTCAAGAAGGTTTGTTATTTGTAGCCAGAAACTGGCTTTTGTTAATGGCAATTTCATTTGCAGTTTGTTTGTGGTCCGTTTTCTTTAGATCAGGGGTGGCAGGGTATATCTCGGTTCTTTGCTAAAAACAATTGGAACTTAAAAACAAAGGCAGGGAACTTAAATCTTTCTGCTCGTTTATTAATAGTGATCCCTTTAGCTTTCCAACCTGTTCTGTCTGTTCTTAAAATGAACGCACTTGAACAGATCTAAGCTAGAATCATTTAAATAAATTTTTAGTTGAACTGGTCATACAATCAGAGCTGCAAACCTCTTAAGGTTCGAAATGTAATTTTCTGGGCTCAGATAAACCTGGGCTCAGGTAAATATTTATAAGTATTTAGTATATGAAACCAATTATGAAAGAACAATGCGAGTTGGTATACTTAATAAAGCAGTAAAAACTAACTCAACGAGAGCGTTAGTTAAAGTCGGTCCTGCCCGACTTCGATATACCCGTTACTCAGGGAAATTAATGTTGCATAGCCTTCCCTTATGTTAGTTAACAGAGCATTAACATTTATAAGAACATTTCAACATTATGTAAACAGAGCATTTGGCGCCAAAAAGTATGCAACATGTTTTATAACTTTAATAACTTTACCATTTTTAATCCGATATTTATGAAACTTTCAGAGATTGTAGATATTGGGCACATACACTGCAAAATATGAGCTTGATGTAGGAGTTACCAACATTTTTTATTGTGGGGGCGGAAGGGCGTGGCCAAAATTTGAAATAAACTTGATTTGCGTAAGGACAGTAAGAGTCTACATACAAAATTTGGTGGCTCTAGTCTCCGAGATCTAGGTGTTCATACAGACAGACGGACATGGCTATATCGAGTCGGCTGTTGATGCCAATCAAAAATACATACGAGGTGTGTGTTCAAAAGTATCGCGTCATTTTGTGTTTTTTTTCAAAAATTATTTATTTATTCAAGAACATCTATTTTTCCTTTCAAAGTAATCCCCATGAGATATTATACACTCGTGCCAACGGTTTTTCCAACCTCGTCAAGCGTAGCGTAACGTCGTCCTTTTCATGGGCCTCTTCAGTTTAGGGAACAAGAAAAAGTCACAGGGGGCCATTTCTTTGGAATACGGTGGCTGCGGCATCATTAATGTGTTGTTTTCGGCCAAAAAGTCGCGCACAAGCAACGATGTGAGCAGGGGCGTTATCGTGGAAAAGCCAATTTTTGCTCTTCCACAAAATCCGGGCGTTTGGCGGATTGCTTCGAGCAAATTGCGAAAAGGAAATTTATTGACGTTCTTCCCTGTGGCAAGAACTCATGATGCACCACGACTCTGCAATCGAAGAAAAAGTCAGCAAAACTTTCACATTCGACCGAACTTGGGCGCTTTTTCGGTCTTTTGTTCGGGGGGCAGCTTCCAAATCGCCTTGATTTTTACCTATTCAAAAATGACCTGTATCAAAATTTTTGTGAAAAACGAAATTAAGCGCGCGGATGCACGAATGTTGACTGGGCATACGGAGCAGCTACCTTGGACCGAAGCAACGTTTATCGGTGGTACAAAATGTTCAGAAGGCCGAGAAGATGTGAACGACGAAGAGCGTGCCGGACCCCGAGCACTCCAGCAACAGACGAAAAAATTAATGAAGTGGGAGAAAATGGTAGGCCAATCGTCGAATCACCGTTAGAGAAGTTGCTGAGGACCTAAACATACCGATTGGCTCGTGCCATTGGATTTTTTATCAATGATTTGGGCATGAGACGGGTCGCCGAAATTCGTACCAAAATGTGCTCACTTGTGACCAAAAAACAGCATCGCATGAACATTGCTAATGAGATGTTAAACTCTGTCCGGACGACCCAAATTTGCTCCAGAGGGTCATAACTGGTGACGAATCGTGGGTTTATGGTTGATCGACTCGGGACCGTGCCCGTGTGCAAAGTACCAAATTGCGCTGGGCCGCCGGCAAACGGGCGTTGCTAGTAGATTAGTCCCTACGACCCAACTTTCCCCAGTGGGTCAAACTAGTCCGCCTTGCTGGGTCGCCGGAGGCGTGTTGGTTTGACTGACTCGGGCGAGTATAGTCGGACAAGGCGTCATTTTGCACTGGGTTGCCGGCAACTTGACGTATTGAATGATTTTGTGTCTTAGGTGTACTTTTGGGCGCCCTGACTGAAGTTCAAAGTTACCATATGTTGCGCTGGGTCGCCGGCAACATACGGTCTTTGCTTCCGACAGGGTTTTCTCTCTCGAGTAGGTGTGGATTAACCTGGGCCAACCTGTGCTGGGTCGCCGAGGTGGCCAGGGTTAAACCAACCCCTATTCTGATAGAGCGGGTTTTGTTTTCTCCAACCTCTACGGCTGAGCTGGGTTGCCGTCAACGTAAGGGTGGGCAAAAGAAAAAAATCTGAGTATTTTATTGCATGCGAGTTTGTCAAAAGTTATAGAAATTTTCCCCCTTTTCTCAAATCCCGGCACTGTATAAATATTTTGTAAGTGACCTTGGACAGGACTGAGCCCTACCTCAGCTGTAAAGCTTATTTTTATTTTAATTTTCGATTGCAGGGCGTGGTGCATCATGAGTTCTTGCCACAGGGAAGAACGGTCAATAGGGAATATTACCTGCAAGTTATACGCAATTTGCGCGAAGCAATCCGCCAGAAACGCCTCGGATTTGTGGAAGAACAAAAATTGGCTTTGCACCACGATAACGCCCCTGCTCACACATCGTTGGCTTGTGCGCGACTTTTTGGCCAAAAACAACACACTAATGATGCCGCAGCCACCGTATTCCCCAGATCCCCCACTGGGACTTTTCTTGTTCCCTAAACTGAAGAGGCCCATGAAGGACGACGTTACGCTACGCTTGACGAGATAAAGACGGCATCGAAAGAGGAGCTGAACAAGATAAACAAAAAAAATGATTTTTTGAAGTGCTTCGAAGATTGGAAAAACCGTTGGCACAAGTGTATAATATCTCATGGGGATTACTTTGAAAGGGACAAAATAGATAAATATTTTTTGAAAAAACACAAAATTCGCGATACTTTTTGAACACACCTCGTATGCATGTATCATAACTGTATAGAGGACAACGACTTCAAGAAAATGTATGCATATGTATCGTTTTAAAGAAAAAATTCTATTAACAAATTGCTCTACTAAAACTGAATATATTTATGTATATTGTTTTGAGACATTCGATATGTAAACAACAGACAATGGGTCGAGCACACTCAAGGAAGAGATCAACGCACTTTTGCGTAGGCTCTGATTTGAAATGAAGATAAACTGAATATACCAAATATGTATATTTTTTAGAGACAGAAATAAATAAGAAAATAAAGAAAAATTATTTGGCTTTAGAAAAAGAAAATAGTTAAATTAACTTAAGATGTTGCTTCGTTGCTTAACAACAACGAACTGAGGAAATCAATAGTAGAAATTCTATATACAATTCTGTACCATATATTCTGTTAGATCAAAGTTGGCTTTGCTTATGCAAAGCGATTTCAAGGCATGCTAATTTGCTATAAAAACAGTCCATAGCCACCGGCTGCCGAATCACACTCCTGTTTTTCACACAGACTCAAGCCGAACTTATGGCTGTGTAAATCGGCGAAACGGCTCGTATGTTGAAGCTGATCAGAGATGCTTCCTTCTGGCTATTACTTTATTCATCAATATCCATTTTGTCCCCTCAAAATAATCGTCATCGGATATAATACACTTGTGCTAACGCTTTTTCAACCTCGAAGCACTATTGAAATGCGCTCGTTCTTTGATTCTGACTTGATCACATCAATTGTGGCAAAACGCTTTCTCATTGGTCTCCCCAGTTTTGAGAATAGGAAAAAGTCACTCTGTGTACCTTTGGTACAGAGTATGAAAATGTTTTTTTTTTTTTTTTTTTTTTTACCCCCCACTAACCAAACGTTCATAACTTCCTGTAAATATATTTATTAATTTTTAAAACAAAGTATTGTATGTGCTTTTTTATAAAACAAAGAAACTATTAATAAGATTATTTCTGGTTTTTAAAACACAAACTTTTATTAATGTCTTGAACGCAAAACGCTTAAACTAAATTCCCTATTCGAGTTCAGAATCAAGAAAAGACCTGAAATTCGTTTTATTGTTGGTCGTAACAGCGACAATCAAGCTTCAACCCATATTGAATCTCACTTCCAACATTTACAATTTTACTGGCCCTCTGGTATAAATTAAAAACCTGAACAGTTTTTCCAAGTTTAATTGAAAAATATTTTTTTTCCGGTGCCAACTCGTTAAAACTTAAATTCCATTTCCCAAAAATGTGCATAACAAACATTTACGCACTCTTTGGCCAAAACGCGTCTCATGCGTTTACTTCTATTTATTTTTTTTTTTATGTATGTCTCTGACCATTTTTGGAACGCAGTTTCGACTGCCACAATATCAATATTCATTTGCCATACAATTACAGTCATTACCATTAGTAAACTGCCACTGCCACTGCCATAGCCGCAACCAAATCCAAAGTATAAACAATTTTGCAAACGATCTGACAATTCAACTGTCAATTAATTTCAATATATTGTAAATTGAAAATGATTATAATTTCTAAGCAGCCGTTTCAGTTTTCCGAACGCAAATTGTAATGTTTATGTTTGTTGTTTATGGCCAAATGCGGTCGAAGTTGGCCAAACACGTTTTTGGTGGCGAGTGCGTTGGCACACTTCAGAGTGCCCAGTGTCCCTCCCTCCCCCCTTGTCGGCTTATCACGGATTTCATTTAAACGCACCTCAAAGTGTTGGTTAAGTGCATTTAACCTGAACGTTAAAGTTTGACATTTAAATTGGTTAGGAAAAATAAAATAAAAATAAAAAACACAATTGCATTGGCCATCAACTAATTATTTACACGCGCGTTTTTGCGGCTAATCGTGTGCATAAATAAAATCAAAGTCGAAAATTTGGACACTTTTATATGGCAGTTTTTCCATAGCCTGTCCCATAAATAATTTAACCGCTAAGGCTGAGCCATCGACGGCACGCAGCAGCAGCAGCAGCAGGAAACTCATTAGTGGAACATTTCAAGTCAAAATTACTTACTTGGTTTTATGGTTCAAGACGAACCAAATGACTTGACCGAGTGTCTTTCAATGAACGTTTTACTGTTACTTTTGCTTTCACGCAGTCAAATCTCTGGGGACTGATTGCAAATGGTGTCTAAAATGCACTGGAGATATCCCTATCTATTGTTCGTTAGGGCAATCGCTAGTCAAACAATCGGCTAGTCATAACAATCAAACAATTAAATAGGAATCCCTTTTTGTTTCAGTTTTGTTTTATAAGTCAATGATTTGTATAGTTTTTTGCAATGAATTTCAAGACCTCAACGGGCCATTACATGCCCATCGTTAAAATATTTGATTGATCAACAACCACTTTTGATTTCCTCTCTTTTCAGCCTCTGCCGTTTTGCGTTGCTGGCGCTGTTCCACAGATGTTTCGAATGGTGAATTCTGCAATGATCCCTTCCAGCCGGATAGCATCTCAGAGCAACAACGCTACTGGAGCTATGTGAATTGTACCTACTCGGTGGGCGTCAAGTCGGTGAATGCCCGTCCCGTGTGCAAGAAACTTGTGCAGGAAGGTAAGCCAATCCATCAGCTCTCCGTTTTTGTATTATTTTGTGACCGCGTGTGCGGGCTAGATCAGAGACCCAGCCAGAGTCACACCCGGGCTGGAGTGTGTTGTTGGCTGCCAGCTAGCGTCAAACAAGATTGAAATTTATGGTCCCAAACAAAAAAAAGTCTAAGGCAAGTGCAAGCGAGACAATTGCCCATGGAAACATTTCCAATTTGCAGCTGCACTGGCAGTCGACGACTCCTGGGCGTTGATGGGGGACGGGCATGTACAAGTGGCGACACTTGGCCCACAAGTTGCATGTGCCGCTAATTTACGGCAAATTTATGTGTACCGCGAAAGAAAGAGAGACAGAGACACACACTGGGCGTATGAGTGATCTTTGGCTATGGAGCAAATTGTAGGCCTTGTTTGGCATTTGCATACGACAAGCAACAATTGAAAAATCAAATTTGTAATTTGCCAACCAATGCGTATCGTTGCATTCTGATCTGAATTACGAGTATTTTTTTGCGTCGTGTTTGGGTTATCATTGTCATTCACCATACAATTTCAACTATTGTCACAGGCGAACGACAGGCAGACGACACGAATTTCGGTTTATTGTTTTTTTATGTTTGCTTTGTTTTGATGATGTAATGTGGGTCAACTGGTTGGACAATAACATTTCAGTTTTTTTTTTTTGGAACAGGTATTTAATTAGCTTATAATTTAAAATAAATTTTTCTGTCTTCACATTTTAATTAGTTAAAGTTTGCAGCTAGCAATTATAAAATATGACCGTTTGGTTAATACTTCCTTATTACCCGTCTACAATTGCCGCCTGATCAAATCTTCAAATAAAAAATTTTCCATTTCTTCAATTTAGATACCTTCGCGGGAAAGCGTACAACCATTCCCCCATAGCTTCATCAAAATCGAACATTTTGCAAATTTCGCGGTTCTTGCACTATTTTCCCGCCCATATCTTCTTCGGAAACCTTTCCGGGCAATCGTCGAACCAGTACCCAAAGATTTTCCGAATCCGCAAATTTTTAAATTTTCGCGGTTTTTTTGACAATTTTCTGCAAATCTCTTCAACTAACTCCTGAGCTTCAATTCATTCCCAAAGTTTAATTGCAATCGGATGAACGGTATAATTTTTTTAATCATCAGTTTTTGGACTATTTCTCCCCCATTTCTTGAAATCAGAATCCTCCAATGTTTTATGACAAACGAACATTTTGCAAATTGCGGTTTTTTCTACTTGGAAACCTTCCTGGGCCAGCAACGATCAATTTCCACAAAGTTTTTTGCCTAAAACTTAAATTTTGCAATTTTCGCGGTTTTTTGACCGTTTTCCGCAAATTTTTTCAACTTAGAAACCTTCGGGGGAAGCGTTCAACCATTCCCACACTTTCATTGAAATCGGATGAATGGTATAATTTTGCAAATTTCGCGGTTATTGGATTATTTCTATGACACTTTCCTGATCGACATGAACTTACTGTGAAAAATTCGTAAAGATCGGTTCAGAGACTTAGACGCCCATACGGGACAAACATACAAACATACTTTCACTTTTATATAGATGTATAGATTTACCTTTACTGCGCCTCGAACTCAGGACCTCGAAAAACTGCACTCATCGTCCAAATTTATATTATAAAATGATGAGATGCGCTTTTCGCTCGATTGTATCCCCCACACAACCTTCTCTCAAAAAAAAAAACGAAACTGTGACAGCGGGTTCAACGCTATGCTTTCAAATGTGCTTGCTCTCCTCTCTTAGTTTCTTTCCCTCACACCTCTCGCCTAAAATCACCAAACAGAACGAATTTAGCTCGATTTCAAGCGCAAAATTCTTAAAAATTCCACAATGAATAAATTTTTTTCAAGAGCGTTCGTACTTAAATTTTTTGTTCTACTTTTTTCTGGGTGTACTCTTTGTACCTCTGGTACAATGTATAAAAACAATCATTGCCAATCGCGTTACTCTACTTTTCTCTTTAACCAAAAATATACTATTGCAAACCTGAAACGATGTTCGAAAAATCATACGACGTCCATATTCCCAATCAACAAGACAGGAACTAAATGACAGATCTTATTTGTACAATGCATCAATCAATCCAACATGGATTTGTGAAGCGAAGATCTACTACCACTAACCTTTTAGAATATCACATCTTCAGTGATCAAAGGGTTCAGGTAAATCAGACTGACGTCATTTATACGGATTTTAGTAAGGCTTTTGATCGTTAATCACTCCTTGCTGTCTTCACAAACTGAGTTTAATCGGCTTTCCAACTAACCTCCTCAGTTGGATTTCTGATTACCTAAGTAGTAGAACCCAAAAAGTTCTATTTCGTAATTCATATTCTAAGTAAATCCAGGTTACTTGGAGTTCCCCAATGAAGTCACTTGGCCCATTGCTTTTTACTATCTTTATCAATGATCTTCCTTCAGTCTTGGCTCACTCTGCTAATGCAAGCTGGATGATGTGAAAATTTTTTAACATAATGATTTGGTTTCCGCTATAATTTGCAAGCAGACTTGGATGCATTTCACTTTTCTAATCTTAATAACAGTTTGAAGTGTAAGGTTATGACATTTTAAAAGCATCTCACAATTAGTCACTTACAGCTTGATAACGTGGCATTGCAGGGCCTAAGTGAAGTAAAATATCTTGGGGTTATCTTTGATCATCAACTTAAATTTAACTCTCATGTAGCCGCTACCGTTAATAAGGCCAGAAGTGTTCTTGGGTTTATTAAGCGGTGGTCGAAAGAATTTGACGATCCCTACACTACCAAGATTCTTTACACTTCTCTTGTCCGTCCTACACCTTGAGGATGGTCCATGCGGGTGGTCTCAATATTCGACCCATCAAGATGGAATAGAATCAGTGCAAAAAGCAATTTTATTGTTTGCTCTTGGCTTTGAACTGGAATCCTGAGGTCCGTTTTTACCATGCTTACTCTAGTAGACTACTTTTAACTAATCTTCCTTCCTTACTAACCCAGATTATGCTTGGTGTAATTCTTCAACAAATACTCATTAATGGCGAAATCGACTCATCGGAGTTGGTTAGCCAAATCAATCTTAATGTCCCTTGTAGATTGTCCCGTAACTTTGTCCCCTTATCTCTGAAACATTGTACTACTAACTATCCTGCATGATCCGCGCTCCGTGTCCTCTGTGCTACATTACAACAAACTCTACCGCTTAATCAATTGGAACTTTTCTCTTCCTGCTTTAAAACCCCTGTTTTAAATCATTTGTTCCGTACTTAACATTATTTTGTACTTTTCGATCCGGTTTTCGTGTCGCACGTTGGCGGCTGCGCCTCTCGGTCGGTTGGGCGGGAGGTGGGCTGCTATTTTGCCTGGGGTTCGCGCATAACAGGCTTCGGGCGTGTAAGGGCCACTTATAACTGTATTGTACGTCAACGTCCATATAAAAAATCAAAGGTTCAACGTTTAATCGGTAAGACGGATCCTAGTATTGCTGGCTGACTTGGATAAGACATATCCTAGTATTGGCCTTTTTTGGGTAAGAAATATCTTAGTTCATTTAGTTCTTTGTTCGATATCTCAATCAAGCAAAGTAAGACAGTAATACTATGTACGATTAAGCGATGAATCTTTGATTGTTTGGGCGTAAGGATTTCTGATGAAACCAAGATCACGGATGGTTCCATTCAACAAAAAAACAACAAAAACGATTTTCTTACATTTATTTTTATTTTCTTATCAATTGGCGGAGGGAATACAGTTCAGTAAATGTATAAGTTCTGAACTAAACTGTTATATCAAGAAATCGAAATGAAACCTCATTCCAGGCTTCTTTAAGTTGCTCCAAAAGGCTTCGCTGAGTCCCACAGCAGACCACAATCTCCAATGGGTTCAAGGCTTTCGATTGCAACCTGACTCGCTCTTGGTTTGGAGCCACAAAAACGCGAAATCACAAAACTTAAAATGAGGTTTGTGTACATGATTTGCCAAAACGAACGTTGCAGCTCAGCCAAACGAGAGACAATTTGCAATCAAACACAGCAAATGAAAACCAGAAAGACAAAAAATGTGCACAACAAATTGCGTTTCTCGTTGCGTGTTGTGTTGTGTGCGAGCAGCAAATAGAACAAAAATAAGATTTTAAAAGCTGATCTGGCCATTTTTGTGATTGGCTTAAAACAGAGCGAGAGCGAGACGGCAAAATGCACTAATAAAATTGTTGACAATTGCTGCCTTATCGCGGTCTCCATAAATTTAAATTTTAATTAATTTTCCCATATTTATGGAGATGTTGAATGATTTAAATATTGTCAACCAGTTGCAAAATACCCACTGCTTGACTTGAAATATTATGGCACACATTCTTAATTTGACATTTGCCAAAAAGTCGTCTGGCTAAACTTCATCAGCAATTAATTTAACGGCATATGAATGGAGCAGCAACATGAGTTGCATCGCCTAGTTGCATTTTTCTCAGACATTTGGCGGCCATAATTGAGCGCTTCACGCTGTGCAACAACTTAATTAATTTTAGTTTTATTTCAGTTTTTGCTTTTTCCTTTCGGGCTAAGTTAGTCACAAACCTCGTCGCGTACTTATTATGTATTTTGCGCATTAACAAGCGCTGCTCATGTAGCTCGGAAACAGACTCCGCCTCGGACTCGGATTTAGATCTGCAATTGCAATTTTAATTGCCGCCGCAATGCTTGCAAATATTCGTTTGCCTGACCAATTTGTTGACGCTTGATTGCAAAAATTTAATGGTGTTCATTAATTGGCCATAAGAAATTGTTTTCAAAATCAGCACCAAACTGCTTGATTTCATGCTTAGAGTAGATAAGGCTATTTTGTACGTTTGATCATTCGAATTGGATTTCATGGCTGGCAAATCAACTTGGGGCTAACTGATGGATGGATCTCAAAAAGTGATCTTTGTGTAGAACATAAATTAAAGCCAACGCTTATGCAACGATTCCTTCGTTGTTAAAGTTTTTCGGCCACAAAATTTATTCTTCATTTAAGGGGGGAAAACACTTTGCGGAAAAAAAATTTTCGACTTTTTTTTTTTTTGCATATTTTTGTAGCTTGGATATTCAAAAATATCCCCCTAAAAGGATTTTCAAAAATTCAAAATAGTTTAGAAGATATAGTCCTTTTAATGACCCAAAGTGACCCGATTTGCCTAGCAACTGCAAACTTTAAACGCGTTTATCTCGAAACCACGTTTTTCAAACTGGTGGCCACGATTCAGAGGAAACCAGTGGACCGATTTTGCTCCGGAAGGGCTTATACGACGCAGAATTGTCGTCGCTATCGTTCGGCCCTCCAACTTTTGGATACCTATATTTTAAGTGTACTTTTTTTACACTACACTACAAAAAAAAGGCCAAAAAAATTTTTTGTTTTCAAATGTCCGCAATTTTGTCAAAAAAATTTTAAATTTTTTTCCGGAGCGCCGAACGATAGCCACATTAGTTCTAAACATAACCGCATTTTTCTTTTTTTTGTCAGATCATCCCAAGTGCTGCAACCATGGTCACCATGTGGGCACCTTTTTTTTATTCATCATTTTTCGGAGGCCGATAACTTTCTGAACGGCCCTCATATTGACAAAAAAAAAATTTTGTATTTTCCTTTCATTCATTAACTATTTAATAAAAAAAAAAACAAAAATAAAAAATCTCTTATACTTTTTTTTCTGGAATTTTTTTAAAAACCATCTACTTTTGCTCATCGCAAAGTTTGTTCCCCCCTTAAGACTCAAACAGGTTTCATTAAAAGTCAATTCTTAATCCTAGCTTTTCTCTTTATTCTCATTATTATTCAATCTAATAATTCCTCCACTTACATCATTTCAAAATGACCGCATAGCCCAGCTATTTGGCTTGCTGCCATTATCCAACACAGTGACCACATTTAACCACTGACTTGCACTTGCCTTGTCGACATTTCAAATGTCATTACATTTGAGATTTCTTCGTCGGCCAGGCCAAAAACCAGAAAATCAAAAAACATCAAGCCCACGCAAATGAAAAGTCAAACACATAAATTACTTTTAATGCGCACAAACGCGTACTTATAAAGCCCCCCTCTTTTCCGCCTCCCCTTTATGGCAACTTATATAAATTGCTTAATATACAAATATCTCAACTCATTTGCAGTCTACGGCAAGCGGGTAATTTCGCGCTCCTGCTTCTATGAGGATGTGGATGACCCGGCAGACAAGTGTGCCATGGATACGACGTCATCGTACATTAAGACCGTCTATTGTCGTACATGTACCAGCGATGGTTGCAATAGTTCCGCCGCATTCTCTCCGTTGATGGGATTGTTGGTGCTGCCGCTGCTGGCGGCACTGAGGCAGCTATGCAAATGAACTGGACCCAGGCTTTGGCCGCGGGGGGGAAGGACTTAATTAACCCACACCAATGCAAGCTGAAATTAAAATTGCAACACACAGAAAACGGGACCTCAGAGTGGCATAGTTTTGAGTTTGCAAATTCACTAATGGGCACAAATTTTTGGCACATCAAGTCACACACAACACACCACACACAAACACATCGCTATAAATATATATGCATATATCATTAAATAAGAAAGCAATCAGTACACTTGAATTTTGGTTATCGTAATCGCATTAAAGAACACTTTGTACACAAATTATTTTATAACTCTTGTATTATGTAAAACTATTTTTTATTGTATTGTAATTGAAACAAAATGAATAAATTACTTAGATGGTACGACAGTTTTACAAGGTGGGCCAAAAGAAGTCACCCTATTGGAAGATGCTCTTACTTTTACAAATAGCCGCCAAAGTCAGATCTGTTTTGACATTTGTGGACTAGACAGATGTAGAATCCAAGTGAACAAGCCATGGATCGATATACTCCCCAAGAACGCGGAATAATCGTGAATAATCGATTTTTCGACCAAAATCATAATGAGCGATGAGGCTCATTTCCACCTCAGCGGGTACGTGAACAAGCAAAACTATCGTTTTTGGGGCACCGAAAATCCACGAGTGATGCACGAGGAGCCATTACATCCGCTCAAAGTGACTGCACGGTGCGCTGTTCACGCTGGAGGAGTCATCGGGCCATTTTTTTCGAGAACGCCGCTGGTCAAACGACAACAGTGGACGGTGCGCGTCATAGGGTCATGTTAACCGGGGTTTTTCTGCCGCAATTGGACGAATTAGGACTGGAGGACATGTGGTTTCAACAGGACGGAGCAACGGCACACACTGCGCGAGCCACCACCTACATTCTGAAGGTGGCGTTCCCGGGTCGCCTTATCTCTCGTTTTGGCGATTTGCACTGGCCTGCAAGATCGCCCGATTTAACCGTTCCAGACTTTTTTTTGTGGGGTTTTTTGAAATCCCGTGTTTACGTAACCAAGCCCGAGACCTTGGAAGCCCTCAAGGACAACATTCGACACGAGTGCGAGAATCTGCAGCCCAAAGTTCTTGCCGAAGTGATGAAAAATGCCATAAAACGAGCCCGTATGGCAATCAATTGTAACGGCGCCTATTCCGCCGATATCATCTTCTCGAAATGACTAATAAAATTCTAAAGGCTTAAATAAATATAATCAAAAAACAGAATATACGTTTTTTATTTAGAAAAAAAAATTAAAGCCAAACAACATCGGATGACTTCTTTTACAAGTGGTTGCTGATGCTATTAAAAGGTAAGTAGGACTAAGGCCCGATTTCTCAATGTGCGATAAGTCAACTTGACAGGCAGTTTAACCGAATTTGCGTGTCTCATGCTGTGTGTAGCGCAACCGAAGGAACAGACTTAACCGCTGCTCGAGCACTGGTTGAAGTTAACCGCGAGCTCAGTGCCGATGGAATTATCGATATATTTGATCGTTATAAAGGGTGATTATTAATCTATTATCTTTTTGGCAACACTGGTTTAAACAGCTCACGCACGTTTCATGTTTTGTTTCACTGTCAAACATCTTCAGTTTGGTCTATAATTTAACCATGAATCGTCTTACAAGCGAACAACGCTTGCAAATTATTGAAATTTATTATCAAAATGTTAAGAAAGTTCATCGCGCGCTTCTTCCATTTTATGGACAGTTTAATCGACCCACTGAAGCGGCTATTCGGGCTATAGTGACTAAATTTCGCACCAAATTTACATTGTTGGACATTAAACCACCAACACGCTTACGTAGAGTGCGAACTGAAGAAAATATCGCTGCTGTATCGGCCAGTGTTAATGATGACCATCAATTATCGATTCGTCGCCGTTCGCAGCAATTGGGCCTCTGTTACTCAACAACGTGGAAAATTTTGCGGAAGGAGTTAGGTGTGAAGCCTTTCAAAATACAGCTGGTTCAAGAAATGGATCCGAACGACCTACCGCAATGGAGAATTTTTGGTGAATAGGCTCTTGAAAAGTTGGCCGAAGATCCACTTATTTACCGAAAAATTGTGTTCAGCGACGAAGCTCATTTTTGGCTCAATGGGTACATAAATAAGCAGAATAGTCGATTTTGGAGTAAATATCAACCAGAAGCATTGCAAGAGCTACCAATGCATCCAGAAAAAGTCACAGTTTGGTGCGGCTTATGGGCTGATGGCATCATTGGACCATACTTCTTCAAAGACGATGCGAATTGTAACGGAGCTGTGAATGGTGAGCGCTACCGTGACTTGATATCCAACTTTTTTTGCCCAAAATGCAAGCGCTTGACTTGCATGACATGTGGTTTCAACAAGATGGACTTATTGAGAGGCGAGTTCGGTGAACATTTTATTTCACGTTCGGGACCGGTCAATTGGCGGCCTAGATCGTGCGATTTAGACTATTTTTTGTGGGGCTATGTTAAAGCTCATGTCTATACAGACAAGCCCGCTTCAATTGACGCATTGGAAGACAACATTGAAGCATTTATTCGTGAGATACCGGCCGAAATGTTGGAAAGAGTATGCCAAAATTGGACTAAGCGGATGGACCATTTGAGACGCAGTCACTGTCAACATTTGCATGAAATAATCTTCAAACATTAAATTATATGGACCGTACTATCGATTCAAATAAAGATTTCATGCATTTTTCTGAATTTTATGAGTTTTTTTTTTTGAAAATCTTTCCTATAGCTCTCTAAAAATCACCCTTTAGGTGTATATTTCCTCTTAAACTTGCGCATAATGCTCTCTAATGTGAAATTTTTGCAAGCGGTTCGTCAAACATCCGGTATTTACTGTATTAGAGAAATAAGAAGAATATTTGCATTGGGTTTAAGAAACAAAGAATTAAATAAGAAAAGGAAAAAATAATCGCAGATAACCGACAGAAAACAGCTGACCAAATCTGAGAAAATAAATTTGCAGAGAAGACATTCGCGACTGGCTTCACTCCAATTGCACTTGTTGCTA